>PVKA01015319.1:0-50346 GCA_004027165.1 Ctenomys sociabilis
GAGGTATTGATGGGGTATTTGTAGAGACCAAGGGCAAACGCATTAATGCTTGGGTTTGGAAAGAGTGCATATTGCTCAGAAAAGACATTTTGAATAAAAATCACAAAGTACAAATCAGATAATAGTCTCATAACAAAACAGAACCTATTTAAAAATAAATAAATGAAAATTAGTGACAACATTGTCATGGCATGACTGTTTCCATGGCATCAATGTGGTTTTGTCAGAGAACGAACATGGCAAACCTATGGAACACTTAGGTGATGTGCGTTGCCTGGAGGGTTAGTAGATGCCCATTTAATAGAGGAAGAAAGGAAGGACCATTTCTATGTAGAATGAAAAAAGAGATCGAAGGAGGAGATCCTAGGATTCAGAAGTCCCAGGAGGATGCAAGAGGGAGGATTGGGAGAAGAGAAGGAAGAGGGAGAGAACATGAGAGCGGAGGAGGAGGAGAGGAGCAGGATGAAGACAGAGGAGGAGGGAAGGGTGAGGAGGAGAGCGAAGAGCAGGAGGTGGCGAAGAAGGGAGTCGGGGCCCTCTGAGCACCTCAGTAAAGATCACGAAGAGTGGATGTGTGGGCCTGGCTGGTGGTTCAGAATTTTGGAGTTGGTAAGGGAAGTGTTGAGTAAAGAGCAGTTTTAAGCACATAAACTGAGGTTTTGGGGTGCTGGATCCCCCAGACTGTCCACCTTAGGGTAGGCAGAGGTGAGCTCAGGAAGTGGGGAAACCTAACTAGAAGTACAGGGGCTAAGTGAGATCTGGAGCCACAGGCTGAGAGCCACGCAGAGCACTCAAGTGTTTCTAGAATGTTTCTGGGAGCCCTCAGGGACCAGTGGCCCAGATTAAGTAATCTGAGAGCATGGCCAGTGGAGAGGACAGTGAGAGACCAAAGGGCCCTAGGACTAGAGGCTTTCCTGCCAGCTGGGGTCCTGCCACCGGGACACCTGCTCCGAGGCTTCTGTCCTTAGCTCCAGGCATGCAGGGTTATCTTCCTTCTTATGTAGGAAGAACTGAAAACTGACTATTCTCTATAGTCAAGTAATTAGGCAGAAATTATAGGAAATGTTAAGCGCTGTAAAAAATCTCTCTTTAGTAAAAATCGAGAAATATCTTTGAATCTGTAGCCAAACTTAAAGTAACTGCTAACAATCAAGTGCCTAGATTAAGACAGCTTCTAAGTAAAAGGACTGACATGTACTGTAGCCACGGGCACCTCAGGAGGCTTGATGGAGGGAGTGCAGGAAACGCACCACTGGCTCAAGAGTGTGTGTGAAAATCCACCCGCCCCTGAAGGCCTGCACCAAGGAGCTGGGTGACGTTGCTTCAAATTAAACCAAGAAACAAATTGTTTATTGAGAAGCCTTAAGGTGCTCCACCTTCACACCTCTGAGGTTCAAGTATGCCCTCCCCACGTGGTATGGCAGGAGCAGTGCAGCAGGGAAGACGGCCGGGGCTCCTGGGGCTGAGGGAAGTGGCAAAGCGCACCTCCCTCGACGACAGAGATTCCAGGGCTCAAACTCTCTCTATATAGCTACAGCTGACATAACGCTGTGACTATATGTAAGCCATATAAAACTAGAATTAACATAACTTCACTGTAAAATAAAAAGTACTGCACCACAAAAAAATCTAAGTATCATATGAAAACAACAGATCCAGATTTACAATGACCCCATGTGTTGAAAGGTTTTGATAAATAAAGTAATTATAAAGAAATAACTTTGAAAAATTGCAACAGGAACAGAAAATGATTGACTTTCAAAAATGAATACTATGAATGCAAAGAAAACAAACAAGAGTTCTAAAAATAGCAAATATATTCACTGAAGTTAAGAAAGCAGACTAGATTATCCAGAAATACACATTATAACTGAGAACTTGTGAGGTGGAAGCTAAGTCTCAAGAAATTACTACCAAGCCCATATGAAGAGCCACAGAAGACATAAAGGAGACATAGTATGTGAGAAAGGCAAAATAATAACATCTAATAAACATTCTCCAGAAGCATCTTAATAGAAGAGCAAAGAGCACTTCCAACTTAACTTCAAATTGTAGAAAGTTATAATAATCAAGAGAGTGTGATATTCGCAAAAGGTGGATTTAAAAAGTCCACACGAAAGAGATAAAAATAGAGTAGCGTAGACGTCAAGCGCTCCCTTTCAGCAAAAGCTATGCATTCCTCAATAAACAGCTAATAGTCTCTACAAGAAATCAGGCCAGAGCAATTGCACTACATAAAATATCTTCAATTCATATCCCACAAAACATACGAAAATGAGCTTAAAATGAATTATAAAGCTAAATATTGAAATTATCAAACTTGTGGCAAAATGACAATATGTAGAACAGAATCTTTGTTATTTTGGGCTTGGTGAAAAACACCCATGAAGACAATAATGGCATGGTCCATCGATATTAAAATTTCTATTCCTGAAAAGACAATAGATTGAAAAAAAGAGAATAAGAGAAAATCGTTTATCAAGTAAGGACTTACATGGAGAATATGCATATTGTACAAGTAAGCATGCAGCACAATAAAGAATAGGCAGAAGATATGCACCAAAACTGTAAAAAATATGAATGAATATATAAATTATTACCACAACATCACTATTAAAACGAGGAAAAAAGGAAAAGAACCCATCTTCCTGTAGGTTTAGTGTTGATCCTGTTTTAATATTTAGATCCATTTTTACATTAGTGGGCAGTGACATGGATTTAGCTTTAGTCTTTGGCATGTGGAGAGCCAGTTTTTCCGGCACCATTTATTGAAGAGGATTTCTTCCATCCAACATGCTTGGTCCTTTTGTCAAAGAGAAAATAGGAAGAATTCTTGAAGACATAGGGGTAGACAGATACTTCATGAACAAAGTCCAGACCACACGGGAACATCTCGGGAGCTGTTCCTTCACCAGTGTCTTCAGGACAGGTGATAAAGTGAGTGGTGCTGCCAATTGCTGTCCAGTGGGAAGGTGGGCTCGTGCAAACGCTAGGCTGGGTCCTCAGCCACCTTAGCCACAAGCTTTGGCATAAGCACCTTCTGATTCTTCTCCTAAGTCAAGATGGCTATGAAAGGTAAAAGTTTGAAATAGATTGAATCAGGATATGAAGGCAGCAGTGAGCCACCAAAGACACTGACAGAAAATGATTTCCTGCACTGTTTCAAAAGAGTGGTAACAGACGTAGAATCAAACCCAAAACCACAATTAATATATTCAGTGTGCATAACCAATATCCACAAACACAAGATAAATGTTGAAAGACAGGCAACAGCAATATCATAAGCATGTTCTGAGCAGGAGGGAATTTTATGAAGTAGATTGATGACAGTGTCTTTTATACTCACTCTTTGTAGAAGTTTAAACATTCAAGTTTTTATCATGGTACTTTCTTTCACTTACTTTATATAGCAGGTAAATAAAGTCATTTATTCTTCATCAATATCCTTCCTAGGAAATCTTACAGATTCATAGCATGTCTTTATGGTTTGCTTCTTATAAAACATTCTTGTCTTATCTGGAAATGCTATCAATATTCTGAGGAACTTACAATGTGTTTCTGCTAAGGTGACATTATTACAGTGCTTTTGTTGGTGTATTTTTAGGTCGATATTAGATTATTACTCACACAGTATTTACACAATGTCTTTTCACCTTCCTGGACATTCTAGTGGGTTCTACTTTGGAAAACACATGCACAACTACTGGTCCATACCTTAGCAAATCTTGCCATTCTGGAGTGACAATCATCATTCTCAATTGCAAGCCACCACAGGAAATAGGGAATCCTAGAGAATGGATTTGATTGATGTGAAGATAACTATTGATTATTTTGGTTCACACCATAATAACTTGACTGAGAAATGAGTTATCAAATCAAATGGTATCTCACCTTACTAAAAATCATTTGCACAATAGAGGAAGTGACCAACAAAGTGCAAAGATAATTCATAGAATTGGAAAAAATTTGAAGACCCAATCAAAAAGTGGGCATCTGAGATGAATACCCACTTCTCAGGTGAGGAAGTACAAATGACAACTAAATATAGGAAAAATATGTTCATTATCACTGGTCATCCAAGCGATGCAAATTAAAACAACACTGAAATTCCATTTCACCCCAGAAAGAATGGCTATCATCAAGAAATCAACCAATAACAAATCCTGGTGGGGCTTTGGGAAAAAGGAACCCATCTGCACTGTTGGTGGGAAGTCAGGCTGATACAGCAACTTTGGAAATCTCTGTGGAGATTCCTCAATAAACTATCGTTAGTGGTCTTGTTTGACTCAGCTATCTGTTTCCCTGTTGAGTATCTTCTCAACAGAATTAAGAACATCATGCCACAGTGATTATATCTATCTATCTATCTATCTATCTATCTATCTATCTATCTATCTATCTATATCTATATCTATATCTATCTATCTATCTATCTATCTATCTATCTATCTATATATATATATATATATATATATATATATATATATCTTCAGTTTGTAATAGCTAAATCTTGGAAACAAATCAAATACCCATCAACTGAGGAATCAATAAAAAGAGATGCGTGTTTTCATATGATGGAGGACTACTCAGTCATAGAAGGACAACTTTGAGATTTTTATAGGTAAATGGATGCAACGTGGCACCATATTCACGAATGTAATGACCCAGCCACACATGTGCAGATTGTACTTTCTTACTAGTGATAGAAATGCTTTGTGGGTCCTATTTCCTGAACAAGATAGCTCACATAGATACACTGCTAGTTTCTTTTAGTCCTTTAGAAAGGTTTGTGCTAATATTTGGACCCTATGTCACAATTATATCTTATACCCTGAGTATCCTGCAGACAACAATATGCAAAGTATTAATTATTGTGACTCTCCTATTATCTTGTTTTGAAATTATTTTAATGTATTCTTCTTTTTAAAATGAAAAAAGAGAGAAAGAAAAGAAGGAAAATAGCAACAGGTCGAGGGATGTAACTCGGTGGAACAGGGCCTGCCTGGCAGGCATAAGGTCCTATGTTTGATTGCTAGCACACACAAAAAAATTAACATTGTTAAGGATTTGTAGCACAGGAATTTCCATATCACTGATTCAAGTGCAAGTTGTGAGGTCATTTTATAAAATAACTTTATTTTAGACTGAAGAATTCATTTAACATATGACCCAGAAATATAGACATTCATCCATGTGAAAAAATTTAAATTTAAATTCAGACAAACCCTGATGTGAATATTTCTCATAACCACTAACTATTGGAAAACACAGAGACATCCCTTGAGGGTGAACAGGCGCTCTGTAGTGTGATCACGGAGTGAGACCCTGCCCTGTCTCATTCAGGATGACATGCAGTCCTGAATCCGGCCAGGTGAACTTCTTGTGCAAGCTAAGGAAGGGGAGCCGGACTTAGGCTGCAGGTTCCAGGGTTGAGATTCAATCACAGTTTCTGTAAGCACAAATGCAGAGCAGCAGCCGGGTTTAAGGCGTGGGAATTTTGGAGGTAGAGTGGAGCTCGTTTATATTCTGCTGCAGTTGATGATTACACAGCTGGGTGGATCTGTTACTCTCAGAAATATTCCCTTAAAAGGATAACTTCACTATTGTATTTAAGTAGTATTTTGATAAACAAATAAACATATTGATTTCAACAAAATTTAGACTAAATATAATTCATTGTCATTAGTCATTATTTTGATCTATAAAATTACATTTTTATTAAATATGAAACATTTTCAAAATTTTAATATATCTGGCTGATGTTGGAAAATGTATAATCTACAATGCTTATTTTAAGAAAAATAAGGATAAAATAAATAATTGCTCCACCTTCTTAGTAAATCATTTTGAGTTATGAATAAATTATTGAAGGTCAACACCAGTAAATGTATTATCTTAAAATAGTTAATTAGAAACATCATTGAAATATGGAAAATGTGTGGGCAAAAACACACATAGGTCACATAAATTTTTTTTTGTTTTGTTTTATTGAAGTACAAATATCAATGAGACATTTTAAGACACCTTCACAGGATGGATTCGATAAATTAATACATTGCAAACTGTTTTTGTAATGTTTTGGTATTGTATAAGGTGCATACATGATATTATACTTACAGGCATTATTATAGCAGATGTCTCTTATCAGTAAATTAAGAGTTTAGCTGTTTACTTATCTTATTTTTATACCTGAATTATATCAAAGATTCAATAACTAATACTTTCTACCTTGTTATTTTCCTAGTGGTTGTCCATAGTAGTAGAAGCCGATATAATATCCTGTCCAACCACCATTAGTGCAAATCTTGCCTCTCATACAATTATGTAGAAGCACAGCGTTATCTATCCCAACTGTACTGTCCATACACACACATCATGATTCTTCCTTTCTATACCCCTTCCTTTGTCTACACCTGTCAAAGATGGGCACTCCATTGTCATTCAGCTAATTTAGGTGCTTGAATTGGACAACACAATCCAACACAGTCCAGCATTCCACAACAATAGTGAGTTATCTGCACATAAAATTTATAATGTATTGTTGTATTCCTAAATATATAAATGAGTTCTATAATTACTAGGAAACAAATAGCCTACAAGGAACATGGCATATAACTGTGAATCAACAAATTGTAGGGGTAGAAACATGTAAGGAAAGCAAAAATGACAGCTTTCAGCCTACGAAGTCAAATAAGTACTCATGGAAAACACTGGAATTCCCCTCTGGCTGTGACAGCACGTCTCCATCTACTAATGAAAAATGGACTTAGAAAGATTTAGGAATGTGCAAAAGAATTGCTTTGACAAGGCTTCTGAGAAGAAAAGATGCCAGAGACAGTGGAAGGGGTGTGCATGCATGCTTGTGTGTGTGCGTGCGCGCTCGCCTAGGGGTCCACGCCCTGCTGTTTGCCCCAGGAGTGTGTGGAGCTTTTAGCTGCAGTGGAGCATCACGCAGAAAGGCAGGATTCAGGAGATGGGAGGTGGAGAGGACTGAAGAGAATATGCACTCTTGTAGATGGAAGCCCAGAAGTTGGGGTTGGATCTACGTATGTAGCTAAGACTCATGGGTGCAAGATCTCAGGGAGAGGGAGGGTTGAGACAGTACAGTCTACAGTGTGATGCTTGTTTTTTAAACATTTGTCCCTCTGTATTAGGTGCGAAGCAACAATAGGAGAACTCAATGTGCAACAGTGATCTGACATTACTAGTTCCCAGGTGTAAGGGGACCTCAAGGAGCACCAGCCCTCAGGGTCCAGGTGGAAGCTGTGGCCCTTGGCTTCGGTGTCCCCGGAGGCCACCCGAGGGCGACAGATGCCCCAATCCACTTTCAGTTCTGCCCAGACTCGAATGGGTGGACGTAAGCTTTTCTACTCCAAGTGCAGACAAAGCAGAAAAAGATTTGCCTCTGCATAACAGTAACAGAAAGCCCACGCATTCCTTAAACGCAGCAGAGGAGGTGTCGAGAAGTGCATCAGGTGTGGTCAGAGACGATTAAGAGAAGCCCAGTGGAAAGCAACAGAGCTAGCTCCACACGCAGAACATGCTTTGAGTTATTAGACCCCAACAAAATGGAGACGAAAGTGCATAAGAAAAATGCTGTCAGAGGAGATTGTCCCCTAGGTGTTGTAATCATCGAGGGAATCAATAGGAATTAAACGATTGGACACAGAACTAATTACTGAATAGATGACTGGAAATAAAACTGAATTGGCAGATAAGGAGACCAGTGGAATGGTTAGTAAAATATGCTTGGAATATCTCTGGAAATTAGTAGAATACATTTGGGATGAAACAGAGACTCACACACACAGAACTATAGAGGGCTTCCAGGGAGCAGAGACACTGGACGGAGAGGAGGGGCCGAGCCACAATTTGCTGGAGTCTTGTTCTCAGTGATCCGCTTCCCAGCAGCCAACGCCGCGTCCTACCACACCGCGGATACTCGTGGCGGGCTGACCCCTTGAATTTAGGGCCCCGTGATGAACCACTTCCTGAAGTGCGTGGCCAGCAGTGGAGCTCGGAACACAAAGACCTCGTACGGGACACGTTTTGGATCCTGGCCATGATGATGACTAAGGATTGTGTGAAATAACTCAAAATAGAATAAACAAAGTAGTCCTTTACACACATGTGCATATATGCACAATTTTTTAAATGCAAAATTATGTTTCACAAAAATCAGGATGGTGCGAAGCATCTAAAATTTTGATGTTTTTCTAGTATATCAAAGATGCTTCAAGTTTATCACAAAAGTAATGGGTGGAAGAAAGATAAAAGAATGTTTTATTCATATGTCTAGCAGATGAAAAGACAGGCTACACTATCTTATTATCAGAAATGAGATAAATTATTTAAGTATGGGGAACAAAGGGAAAAAAAATGGCAAAAACAAATCAAATACCCTGCATGCAGGCTGTTGCTTCTCTTTCCGTGGAATCTGCCAGTGCCCAATGGTGTGAAGAGTGACATCAGTATGGCGACAGGGATGATGGAGATGCAAATGTCAAAAGCACCATGTGCTCTGCCTGTGCAGGCTTGAACTTGGCCATGGGAGGCTCTAATTCTGAGTCTGCCAGGTGATGCCTCCCAGGGAGGCAGCCCTAGCACCAGCCTATTAAAATAACAACAGGAGGAATAGGGCATGATTGGGAGATGAAGCCTGGTGAGGATGGGAAGGCTGGCCCATGACGACTGCCAGCCTGAGAGGGCATGAGTACAGTGCAGAACGAGGCACCTCAGAAAATCAATTACGATCCAATTCTAGAACTAGCAATCCACTTTTCTTCCCCTTGAAGTTAAGAGGGTCCAATAAATCATCCAAGTTCACAGAGATAAATAAGAGGAGGGAATTTTTAGGACCTGAAGTTATTAAGATTCCCTTTAGGTCCTAGTAAGCAAACTGTTACTTGTTAGTATATTAAGGGTCATTGTGCTAAAATTTAATCAGATTTTAATTTCCAGTAAGATTATGAGATTTGATTCAGTTTTTACTTAAAGAGGATTGTCCAACAATTTTTCCTATATTTATCAATGTATTTTCAAAGAACATACATATCTTTAAAACATTTTTATTATATTCTAAAGATGGACATCATATTTATTGTCACTAAATAAATTTCAAGAATTCTTGTCCTTGTGATAGAAATAAAACTTGTTCTGTGACTTCCTATCCTATTGCATTATTTTATTTACATGAAATGCATGTCCTGTCCCAGGAGATTCATTTTCTGGGGGTCTGAATGCAATCCCCAGCAGTGGGATTGCTCTAGCAGTTGCAATTACTCTCCTGGTTTTATGTACTCATCAGTGCAGATGCCCTCTGCTCAGTTTAGTCTTCAGTGCTAACATAAATTACCAGGCACTAAAAATGAACCTAAGATTGCAAGGTTTTCACAAAAAAAAAAGTGAAGATTATGATGTCACATTGACCAACTGTAAGGTAGCAGTTTGGGGCTGGCAATATATTTAATGTGTCATTCAGCCCAAAGAATTATTTAATGTCTTTTTATTAACTAAACTCTAAAGAAGGAATTGACTAAAAGGTAATCCTCCACTAAAACCGAGTGCTTTAGGAAGTAGAAGTCATCACCAATTGCACTCTTCCAACAAAAGATTCCTCAAGAATTTTGATTCACCATGATAGAGGAGAAATTGCAAAGGCTACCTAGAAAAAAGAAATACTGTAATCGACACCAGTAATCTATGAGATACTGATGACAAAGGGGAAGGCTGCATTGCTCCTGGCACTGCACGAGCATACACTGAGCTGTCAGAGTGCTCACTACTGTGGCATGGGATAGAGAAAGTGTGACCCCAGGGGGTTCTGGAGAGAGACTGAGGTCCCCAGGAGGGCTGATGTGCTGCAGCTATTAGTGTGTGGCGTCTGAGGCATCAGGCGGCTCCCAGGCAACGCCATCCCTGCCTTCATCCCCACGGGCAGACTTTGTGCCTCGCAGCAAGGCTGCCCCCGCTGGTCCCCCTCAGTCCTCAGCTACCTGCCTGTGGCCCTGGCGGGCTGTGGTATAGTCTCTTGGCCCTCCAGATCCGTGAGTCAGCTGGCCCTCTCTACTTCAGACAACACCTACTTTCAGGGATTTGGAGGCAGTAATCCAAATGGATTCGTGCAATGGGAAAACTTACTTTCATAGCTTTTGAGTATAAAGAAGAACGTTATGTCCCAGCCTTCGGAACCTGGCTTGTGCCAAAGGAGTGGCTTTTCCCGAGGAAGGCTCACGCTCTCCATGGTCACCGCTGCTGCAGGCCTCTGGAGTCACCAATTCTCGCCTTCTCCATCTTGGCTCTTTTTGTGTCCATGGTGCTGGAGATTCCAGGAAATCCTGAAGCCACACCTTTAACACCCAGTGGGATCTGGTCACTGATGGAGGATGAATACAGAGTGCCCCAGCCCAACTTTCCCTGGGCCTCCCACCGGCCACCCCTCCCACCGGCCACCACCACCCCCACCCCCGTGGTGAGCAGCACTTCTGTAAGGGAGAGGTGGGCATTTCCTTCTAAAGTAAAGCCCCAGAGTCTTTTGTCTTTATCTAGCAACTAAGATTATTCACCTGAAATAATAGATGTCAATTAGCATTCTGGAAAAGCTAGATCATCAGAAATTGAGTAATCTTAACAATGATTTATTGGATTATACCTTCTGTGGTCAGTTAAATCATGTTTATCGGAAGAGCAGATGACTTCTGTTAAAGGGTTTTTTATTGAACAATCCTTACAGAAAAGAATCTTTGGCAATCTTTCTTCTTTTAAGAGAGGTTTCATTAATCAATGCTTCATTTCATGTGTAAATTCCACTAACAACAAGGAAAGTAGCAATTATTCAACTGTAAGAAATTATTAAATGTCTATTCATAGAATATTTCCAAAATGTCACTTAGATAAATCCTGCACATAATGAATAAAGCACAAATATTGTTCCTGATCTAAATGCCATTGACCTTTAAAATAGCAACAAAAATCCTGAGACAAGTACTGTAAGGGTAATGTTAAGTAACTATGAGATTAGGTGACATTTGCATGAGATGATATTTTTTATATGAGATTTGTACATCTGACCTTATTAGTTTTTCAGTGTAGGTCATTGGCATGTTTGCTTTGTACGATTTTCTTAAAAAATGTGACTTAAATTAAAAGTGATGAATCTTTCCTACTCTAAAACTTAGAAAACAAGGGAATTAATTCATTTTCTCCTGCTAAACTACACTTTTAAAATTGTCCATAGAAAGCAAGGAAGTTTAGGAATCATTTGATACCAATTTAAGAGGAAAAATCAAAACTGCTAGTTTGAAAATTATGATGGCTTATCTTATAGGAGAAACCTAAATAATAAATAAAAACAAATTAAAACAGGTGATAGGCACAGGACATAGGTCTTCTTCAGATGGGATGGGGATCAGAAGATGGAGGGAGAAGAAAAGTGGGTGATGAACCAAATTCAGATGTGTTTAAAAAATTAGAATGAATTTACATATGCTCTTACAGAATTTTTCAAGATAACAATTTTAAAAGTCATATAGTATTTAGTTTTCTATTTCTGTACAGTACTGCTTGGAAAATAGATTTGTCCAGAAATAATTGTCTTTACTCTCCAACCAAATTGCTAAGGAAATGCATAAAGTTTTACTTTGTTTTCTGGATTCTAAAAGATTAAGACTCTTGAAAGAAAAGACATAGCCCTTAAAGAAATATAAGCCTGGCTTTGCCAAGTACCTAGAAATGGGCACAATTATTTTAAGCGGAGAAAGATAATACTCATTCATGTTTTTTCAAGCTGAATGTGGAATACATACTTAGACATTTGCAAATCTGAAAGGTGATATTCTTAAAGCTGAATCTCTGTGTTCTGAGAATAAAAGATGTCTATTCGATTTGATCTTTTAATGCTTTTTAAAATAGTAACAATGTATTTATTTTAATTCCATCATGGTAGAAGCCTGGAGGACTCTCATTTCTAGACTTTCAACATCGTAACCATTGCAGGTTCTCTCACCCCAGCTTCACCAGTAACATTCTCAGTCTGACTTCAGGAATCACCAGCCACCACCCCCTTGGAGAGCAGGAAGTGGCAACTTAAAAGTGGAGAAGAAAGTACAAGGTTTGTTCTGATCCCTTTCTATGAACTATTAAAGCTTTATAGGAAATGCACAGCAGGTATGACAAAGTGGTTAATTGGTCAGAATTATTACTTATACAATGGCAATTTGATTACCAAAAATTACAGTAGGATTTACATAACATGAGTGGTTCAGACTACTACGGGTTCACCTCTGAGAGCTCCAAGTGGCTGTTGGCTCGAAGTTAAAGGTTTATGAAGCAGAAGCAACAGCTTTCCACTCACAAGGAAGGAAAGGAAATCCAGGAAGCTGGCGCTGCTCTCCGAAGTGCGTGAACAGCACTGTCTGCCTAGAGAGAATGAAATTTAGGTGATGCTGAAGTCTTGTGTATCATCCTTTTATACTTAATCTAAGGTTTCTTTTTTCTACAAGTTAAATATTCAAAAATAAGCATTCAAAAGATCCCTTTGAGTTGAGGTATGCAAATACTATTTGAATAAAACATTTATCTCTCATTGATTTAAGAGTAGCTTAGATCAGAACAAATAGAGGTTTTCATTTTATTTTCCCCAGAATAAAATGGGACAATCTTTTAAAATCTGTACCAGTGAACTTACAGGGAAGGTACGCGACAAACATGAAACCCAGCAGTACCACTGTCCCTCGGGCAGTGGCCTGCCAGTGGGAAAATGCTTTATGTAGCTGCCCAGCGAGTCCCTGGTCAGAAGCAGCAAGCAAACAGACAAAAAGCTAACTGTGTTTGAGCGCTTTCTGCCCCTGTTTGCAACACGCAGCAAGCATATTCACCAAGAGAGAGTGGTGCTGGAGTCTCACACCCGAGTTCCCCTCTGCCCACCCTCTCTCCTTTCCACGCCCTCCCTCCTGCCTGCTTTTCCTGAGACTCTTTGAGAAGTGAGGATCACGTTGCTATAGCAACAGCAGCAACATAAACATCTGCACGAATCACCTGGCTCCAAAATGCCACTAATAACTTTCCATTTCACAAGTTCTTGGGAGTGAAGCAAAGCCATTTATGCTATTTATAATTGGCTTTTTTAAGGACTTCAGTGTTGGACACTGATAGTATTAATCTATGTTAAACTATAAAGAAGAACTTAAAAATTGATGCATAAATCAATATTCTTTTTTTTTTTTTTTTTGTCTTTTTGAGACAGGGTCTCACTATGCAGCTCAAGCTGGCCTTAAGCTCACTTTGTCGCTCAGACTGGTCTCGAACTCACAACAATCCTCCTGCCTCAGCCTCCCAAGTGCTGGGATTACAGGCCTGCGCCACCACGCCCGGCTAAATCAATATTCTTTTTCCCATATTTCTATAAATATATGATAAATATATGGACCAACATTTAATGTTATTTATTTTAGGGTTTAATATTCTAATAACATTTTATTACTTTTTATTACCTTTATGTATACTGTGGCTAGTTATATGTCAAATAATTCTAGTTGGTATGTTTTAATAATCCTAACAATATTTAGCATAATGCTAAAAACATATTTTGAACACATAACAAATATTTACCTGAGTTCAATAACTGTTTATTGTGATGAAAAATTTAATTGAAAAAGTATATACCTTGGTGATAAAAGCCTATGGAATTTTTGTATATGACTGAAAGTTTTGTTCTGATACATAATATTAGCAAGAGTAACTTTGTTTAAAAGGATTAGATGACTGATCCAATTTATACCCTTCGAATATATTTCTGAAAGGATAACTGGATCAAAATGTATGAGCTATTTAATGATTTCACTATATACTGTCAGGTGATTTTTAAAAATGCTCTTACTTTGTAAATAGCTACACTTGCCCTCAATGACTCGCGTACCCTTTAGGAAAAACAGGTGCAACGAGAGGTCCAGAGGTTGAACACAGAGAAGCAGCACTTAAAGGCATTGTACCTGAGCCAGTACTGAAATAACAACTCGCAGGAAGGTGACCAAAACCTCGTTTCCTAATACAGATCAGGTCAGCTCCCTGAAAATAAAAATCTCTATAGGATTCAAATAAGATTCTAAAGTCTCATGACAAAATTTAAAATGCTCAGGATATGATCCCAAGGGACTCAGCCACTGTCTCTCACCCAGGTAAGTAGCACCAGATGGATGCGGACCTAAGAATCTGTCTCGTGTCCCCGGCACCAGCTCTTGAGTGTGTCAGGAAAGAGCGCCCCACCAAGGACAGGGGACATACTCAGAAAGCCACAACGCTAAACCTGGCACAAGGCCCTGCCTCCAGCACTCCGGGAGGCTGAGGGAAAGCACTGCCAGTTTGGACAACTTAGTAGCTTGAGGGACCCTGTCTCAAAAGAAGCATATGAAAAACCCAGAATAATAGTTGAAAAATACAGTTAAGCCCTTATTCCACTGAGCCATCTCCCTGCCCCCAAAAAAGTTGAAAAATACAATATGACTTGCATATAGTATGAACAGTACAACTAAAAGACAACTTTCCCATGATAGCAGAGTAAATGAATGGCAGATTGAGATGAAAACAAAGGGCAATGGGTTTGAAGCTTGTCAAACCCGAAAATAAGAGAGGGGTGTGAGCAGGAGCTACGAGGAGCTCTGGGGCCTTGCAGTAGCAGGTCACCTAGCATTTGTACCCCGAGAAGCCCAAATGCGGATGAGATCGCAGTGCAAATTAAATAAATATTTTGAAGAGACAATGTTGTAAACTTGTAGTTTACAACACGAGATAACAGATCAGTAACCTCATGAGCCCTCAGATGGGATAAATTCAAGAAATCTGCCTTGGGTGCGTCACACCCAAGGCGAAGTGAAGTATTCAACTAGCAGGCTGAAGAGCAGGCAGGAGCAAAGATGAACTGAAGGAGAACAGCTACTCGAATGACAGGTTCTCATCAGGAATCATGGAGAAAGAGTGGCAAGGACTTCCACGGATCTAAAGACCCAAGCTGTGCCTCTGGAGTAGTCAGCACATATTGGCAGCCTAGAAAGAAACTGTACAAGAAGCTCCACTTGAGTGCACCAGATTAGACAGCACAGACCACCTGGAAGCGGACAGACCTCCTGGAGACCTCGCCGCTAGGCGAAGAGCCGGACCTGCGGCTGAAACATCCCTCAGCTTTTCTTATAGGAGAATCCAGAGCTTAAATGATTAAACAGCAAAGCAAAAGACAGATAACAGGTATAGAGAGTGATCTTTTGCAAGAGGAAAGGGACAAAGGAGTAGGGAGGGGAAGGCTGTGTGCTGTGTGTATGAGGGTGTGATCCTTACGTGCTGCAGACATGGACTAACAAAAACAAGAGAAAAAATTGAAAAGGGCCTTTCCAGGTCTCTGAACAAGCTTCTGGTCAGTGTCCCTCGCAACATGCATGCAAATGTTTTAAAGATATCTCAACAATGAAGTCCACCGATACACTAAAAAGATAGTGTAGAGGACCTGCTGGGATTGTCGAGGAGCCTAATTTTGGTCCCATAAATGAAAATCACTGTGTGTTAGTTATCATTTACTAATTACAAATTCTACAAATCATAAGATAGATAGTCTTAGTAAATAAAGACCTTCAAAATACTCAGTGAAAAGGAAACATGAATAAACTAAGCCATGAATAGGACTTTCTTAATGAAACAAATAATGTGACCCCGACTCTGACAGTGCTGACAACTTGTGCTTTCTAAAAGTCTAAAACCTTACTGTTAAAATCAATGACCCTCTAAATGCAAGCTACATTATTATTACAATGATAAAACAATGAAAATAAAGCTGTAGCTCTATCTCTCTAGTCAAATGTAACTAAAATATTAATTTACATTTGAACTTTAAAGTTATAAATAAAAGTTATTTCAATTTACCTTGAATGTGTCAAATGCTTGTTTGAACTTCAACTAAAAATAATTTCAAAGTCTGTATTCAGCCTGCTGAGAAAGCCTGTTCTGGCATTAGGCTCTGACCTTTTGTGACAGACTCCCTCTGCGTGACCCCAGATGACCTGTCATCATTATTTTCTTTCATTGCCTACTCTAGCTTTTATGCTCACAATTTTTGTTCTTTACAAAATTTTGAAGCACCAGTGGTTTTGATCCAAGAAATGATTAAGAAATATATTCTGGGAAAAAAAAATAATTGTCCCACCATAAACTATGTAAAGAAGATGACAATGGATTCTTTTTTCCTGTATGTAGGACAGGGTGTACAGGGGCTCACTGCACAGATGGGACTCTGTGATTCTCCTGTTTTCAGTCCCCTAAGTGCTGGGATTATAGGCTTGCACCACCGTGCTCAAACTTGGATTCATTCTATGTCATGACCTTTTTACACGGTGTTACACAGACATGCCCTTTCCACGAACCCCTCAAAGACACTGATCCCTAGAAAAACAAAGCAACTTCCTTTTTTTTTTTGCAGCTCCAGGGATTGAACTCAGGACTCTGTGCTTGACAGGCAGGCACTATACTACTGAGCTTACTGAGCTATCTCCCGGCCACAAAGAGCAAAGCAACTTCAAATGCGGATATTCCAAACTTGAGAACTGAGCAAACTAGCCAGTGCATTGACTTGAATTGACTTCTATCACTCTGGCAATCAAAGAGAACAGATTTACTCTGATATAGATGGATTAAAACATGGAAGCATGTGCTCCCTGTGCACACGATGCAGCCTGCAATCTACAATTGGAACAGTCCTTCTGAAATGTCACTGTTGTGCCCTGCTGGCCCAGGGTGAAACTTGGGGGGGGGGGTGGCGCACACCTATAATCCAAGCTCTTGGGGGGGTTGCAAACAAGAGAATCACTATGAGTCCCATCTGCACAGTGAGACCGTGTAGACCCTGTACTAAATGAAAAAAGTCATTGTTTAATATTGAATTTAATAATGTTTTATGCATACTGTTAGAGTCAATGTTGAAAATCAAGGGCTATAAAAATCAGGTTTCAAGCTCTTTCAGTTTATTAGACCCTTTGTCATTTAATTCTCTCTTCACTCCTACCTTTTAGATTTTTTTCTCTTGTAATTTTCTTCCAAATTCTATGATTATCCAGAATGCAGGATTTTTCTTAGCTTTCTCAAAAGAACAACAGGAATCAGAAACTTGAGAAGCACAAGACACTCAAAGGAGAGCTTAACAAAGAATAGAAGGTGGGCAAAAAAAATGAAGAGGGGACCCAGTGACTGCAGTATTCAAAGATGAAGTTACACATTGATCCCAGGACTGTGAGAGAAATACTTTTCATTGCATTTTTACAGTTGCACTTACAACTGTGAGGGAGCGAACTCTAACACTGCCCCTCAGCCTTGCACCCCTGCGCCTACGCAGCTGGTGTAAGGAACTGGGTGCTCTGTGCCCTACAGTACTCATGCAGCCCTGCAGGCTTCCCCAGCATCATCTGGAACTGCATCTTCTCCAGTAAGTCTCAACATCCTGTCCAGTCAGGAGCTTCAGAATAAAGAGCCTTGATAAGACTTTTGAAGAGCTTCAGAATGAAACTGTAGATACACCTGGTACATATGTCCCTCAGTGACAGCTCTGTACTGCAATTACCTGTTGGCTTAAGGACAAGCTCTGCCCCATTGCAGATGGAGGGTGCTGCATGTGCTCAGCTGTCACGGTCGGCCCCCCGCCACCAGCGGCTGAGCCACCCCCACTGTGAGTCCTGCAAGCAAGGCTTAGTGCTCCGCCCCTCTGTGGACCTGGGTGAGCTTCGCGGTCTGCACACCTTTGCAGCATTCAGTGCATCCTCCTGCCCTGAACTGTCTCGCCAGCTGTCTTGTTATTCAGCACCCTAGTGAGCATAGATTTTTCTCAACTCCAGCAGCTGGGTATTATGAGTCAAATGACAACACACACACTCCTCAGTACATCTCTTTTGCTTCTGTCTCTCTATCCCTATAGCCTAAACATGTGTCTTCCTTTAGGTTCCCAAAGCAACCAGGCTTGACAAACTAGGTGTTTATTGCATCTGAAACAGTTCTCATTTGAATAGCAAAATCATCTCCTTGCTCAATGGGGATATGTGTAAATCACTGAAATAAAGTATTAGACAAATTTCCCTAAGATATTTTACTCAGAATCTTCCTGGCATTAATTGCAACATTTCATTGTCTTACATGAACATCTGCTATATTCTGATCTCATCATAGCAGAGGTTGGAGTGTGGCAACATTTGTATGTGTTTAGCTGCTTTAAATGTTCTGTAAAGATTCAGGCAATGTGAGCTGTACACATTGATTTATGAATTTATCTGCAAGTAGAAAATGTGACATTTGCTTATAACCCCTGCGGGGTGCAAGCCAGAATCTCTCTGGGTGAACATTAATGCATAGCTACTGCTGGGGCAAGGTTGCTAATCACAAAATTTACCAAATGATCTTCACAGACATGAACAAGCTCCTGCTCTCTGTTTCAGGGGGCTGTCACTTTCACTGTGAAATTAAAAGCTCTTGGAGATGGATTTGCTTACTACATGGCATAGTCAATGCAGAGGATGACTAGAAACATATTACATGGCTTTACATTTGCTCATCTCCACTGTAAGTACATGACCTTCTACTTGTCAACGTTTTTTCAGGAGTTAATGGGCTTGGTAGGTTTTCATTGCTACTGGAGACAATTAGCTTGATGAGAAAGAGAACTTTCAGTAGAGGTTTGAAACCTGGCATTTGCTTTGTCACCAGGAAGAGGAGAGAGCTTCCTCCTTTTCATCTATAGGCATAGATTAGATGATTTGAAATTCAAATAGCCTGGAAGTTCTGGCACAGTTATTTGATTATTTTACTAGGCATTGCCTGGGGTTAGCAGCAGTAAAATGTTAATGTGGTCTTTGATGGGATGGGACATATTTGCATTATAGCTCAGCACGGTTTTGGTATATCAGTTCTGAAGTGAATGTGACGCTGATTCATGAATGAGTCAATAAGAAGCTAACAAGTGACAGAAACACCAAAGCGGACCCAAGACATTGCGCTCTGCGCCAGGCTGTCACCCTACCAAAGGCCGTGTCCTCAGCAGAACTCTGAGCACTGCTGGCCACCACCTCCACGCACTGATCTTGAATTAAACAGTTGCACCTACTTGCTTGGTTCTGTGAAGACAGGAAATATATACGAGGAGAGACATTCATGGTCCTGTCATGCATGGGGTGCACATACTGCATATTATGCAACCCCATGTGACACAATCTGCACCTAAGCCCCAGCGTCTTGCAGTTCAAGAGAACAAAAATGATACCAAGGGCCATCTGCAGGCAGAGACACTCTAAGGCAGGTTATGTTCCCGGTTCTTTAAATCTCAAGTAAGGGTCAAGCATATTAATATATTCTCAGATGCCTATTAAGATTGAACAGCTACAGTGGAATAGAAATTTTGAAACAGACGAAAAGTTTGGATGCGGATGACAAGCCTGACTGTAGAAGCTCGTGGCCTCTCTCGCACTGGTGCTAGGGCAGAGCTGGAGGTTTCCACGTCAACTGCGTCTGTGCGTGCGATCTGCGCTTTCCTTCCCTTTGGCAGCAAGCTGTGCGCTGGATTCTAAGCCAAGATGCCTGCTAAAGCCTCCAGGTGAATTCGACCTGTGTGCTCTCCTGTGACACAGTTGGAACTGAGGCCTTGGAGGAGGCCAGAGGCCAGAAGGCTTAGGCAATCTGGACCCAGGCCAGGCCCCAGCGGGGGGTAGCCCAGGGAGCCCACTGAGCCCAGCTTGGCGTCTGAAGGTCGCACGGTGGCAATCAAGCTGGCACTGGACCCCAAGAGCAGCCGAGGGAGCGAGGCAGAGAAGCACAGACAGGCTGTGTGAGGGCAGGCCGCCCGCGGACCTCAGGAACTCTGAGGAGCGCTTGTGCGGGCAGAAGCCTGGGAAGACCTGCTGGACCTGTGCTCCTTTCTTCGGAGACTGAGACCCCTTTCGGGACAGATGTCTGCAAGGAAAACAAAGCCATGCACCACGCGGAGGGCAGGGCCAAGCTCGTGGTGCTCAGGGAGTGAGAAGTGCCGGTCCTGAGCACCTGCTGCCTTCCCTGCGAGCACAGGTGGCCTTGCGCGGGTGGGGACAGGCGGGGAGGAGGAGGAGGATTTCTGAAGGTACCAGAGCCAGAGCTGCAGAGCCATACGATTCTGCTGCCTTCGCCTTCTATCACAGCTATGAAATTTGAAAAACTTTAGCATGTCTCGGAGGTGCGAGTCTCACATTTTCTTGTGATTAAAGCTGCTAGATGCTCCCCACCATCCGTGGTCTTCTCTTCTGGGCTCTCAGTAGGTTGCGTCATCCTGCTCTGCAGTCTGTGTGCCGTCACGGTCCAGGGAAGCAGTGGCATGTGGCAGCGTGGGACCAAGGGTGGAAAGCAGAGTTAGGCAGAAATAGCTCTGTGGCTTAAGCTCCTGCCTGGCAAGCCAAAGGTCCCGAGTTCGTTCCCCAGTCCCACAAAAGAAAAAGTTAGAGGTGCTGGGGAGGGCGAGGCAGGCAGGAAAGGAGGGGGGCCTACGCCGACGCACAGAGATGAACGTAGATGCGGTGTCCTGCAGCACCGACCGGGAACGTACAGTGCATATAAAGCCCTCTCTCCCTGATGCACAGCTGTCTTTGTTAAAAAGGACTTTTGCACCCCTCCTTCAAACGGGCTCTGTATAGCTCAGCCTTGAGATGCAGGAAGCTTTTCTCCCCAGTGCTGCTCTGAAGCACAGGTCCCCACCCCCAGCCCCGCAGGATTTCCTCATTTGTGGTCCTGCAGAGCCTGGCGACCTGGGGCGGGCGGGTGCTCCTGCGGAGGGGGTTTGTCTTAGGTGACGCTCGCTCTAGGCATTATTACTCTGCACTGTTTTCCTCATGGTTTATTATCTCATCATATCGTTGTTAAGCTTTCCACAAATAAGAATGGTAAACTTTACCTTCTGAAGTCATATTCCTTTGTTATCAAGGATTTTATTCATGAGAACTGTAAATATTAATAGATTTAGGAAAACCGATCTGCTTATCAGTGTAAATATACCTCCAGGAGGAGAAATATTACATTAATAAGAGTTTTGCGATCCATTTTCCATTGTGACTGGAACTCATTGTGTAGCTACTCTCTCTCCCTTTGCTTGGTGATAATTTAATGTGATTCTAAATAATATGCTTCCTCTCCTGTCCTTATATGTAAAAAGATATTCAAATGAAAATACTCATCTTCAATCAGTTACTCTCCAGACTCCTGACATTCATCCAAACTACAAAGTTATTTGGTTCTTTGCCAGGCCATTTGAAATAAACCTTTGCTAGACAACAAGTTTTAAAACTCTTTAAGAGACAGTGCTTCATAAGAACCCCACCAAGTTTCCATAAAGGCTTTCAAAACAATGGTTATCATTACCTATAATTCTGTGTCATGGAAGTGTTCAGCTTCTTTCTCTGTATGAGGCTGAAAGCCCTCCCCTTTAGAAAAGCATTCAATGGGGCTGGCAAGATAGCTCAGCGGTCTAAAGCACCTCTCAGGGACCGCGGTTCGATCCCCAGCACCACATGCCATGCCAGCTCCTCCTCCCAGGGCGGGCTGAGCTGACCCACACCCCCCCCCCCACAAAAAAAGAATCCGTGATGTGTAGCATGATGCTGTAATAAATAAATAAATTTAAAAAAAAAAAGCATTCAATGTTGTCACCACCCTGAATGATATGCAGTAAAAAGCAGTCTGTTTTTGTTCCGAAATATAGTACATGTCACGGAGCTGGGTCAAGACCCAAGCCGTGGAATTCCTTCTCCATCTCTAATAAGAGGAGGACACCGGGGCTTGCGGTGTGCTGCAGAACACAGATGCCCCACTCTGCTAGGTCTCTCACCTCCTTTCTCATGCAAGTCATGAGAGCAAGCCCTGAGACCTAGAACACTTCCCTACATGTGTCCCTCACTTCCAGAAGGCCTGATCAACAGAAATACTGTACAGTTTTGTGCCCATAAGTGCTGTTGTCATGGACACAGGAAATGCCCTTGTAAGCCAGCTTTCATTCTTCCCGTAGTTGCTCAGAGCATCCTCTAGTCTTTAGGGAGAAATCCGTGCCTTGAAGCTCTTCAGCACTCAGAGAGAAAGCACTTCCTTCCCAAAAGAATGGGACTGTAGAACTGCTGCTTCTACTTTTCCTGTTCTCAGGATGCATTATTCCTACTTGATGAACAAGGCACATGGATCTAGATTTCGAACTCAGTGGAATTTTGTGTATTGTAATGTTGTTTTAATTATCTTGTTGGAGTTTTGTTATGGTTTTGTTTCTGTTTACTTTATACATGCATTCAGTTTTATAGTGTAGATTTTCAAGGGATGCATGAGATAGCCAATTTTTGAGGGTTTTAGAAAATGTTACCTAAAGGATTTAAGCGTGTGCTATAACATTTATAGATATGCATGTGGATGTAATTAAAAAGTAGGATGATTTATGATTTATGACAGCTTTTAGCAAGTGGGTTACAAAGTTTTATTTTTAGCTTCATTCGTGTACCAATAACCTAAGAACATTTTAATCTTTTTAAATTCATTTTCATTCTCCCACTGCACCTGATCCCAAAATGAAGCACGTGTGTTGTAGCAACAAAGAGCAGCAATAGGTTTCTTTATTTTCTGTGCTAGATTAGTTTTTTAGACCTTATATAGGCTAAGATTTTGGGGCTAAAACATTGAAACCATTTTGAAGTTCTTGAAACATGGCTATTTTATACAAATTTTTAAAAAGTTTTTATTCTAAAAATTAACATTGGAAAGTGAGCATCAAGCACTGTCCTAGCACCTTACGCATTTCTAGTGTGGTAACCGGAAAGGGCTCTTCTGATCCCGTCCGCAGGGCGCTCCTCGGAGCTCCTCATCCTTCTGTGTCTCTCGTAAGTCTGTACATTCGCTCTGTCATTGCCATAGGATTTTTCCTTCATGTCATTCAATCTAAAAACATGGACATATTGTGAGACTAATCCTTTTTCACAATTACTGTAAAATTTTGCAAGTCTATGATTGTTTTCACTTTCAAGTTAAGTTTATTTGTATAGCTTAGATGTAGACAATGATCAAGTCCATCACAGGGACTTTGCATCAGTGTGTGCCGTTGTCCTAGTTCCCCTGTTATCCCCAACCCAGGCCTCTTCCCCTCCTTACTTGCAAAACGTTTTGTTTTCAGTTTTCCTTTTTTGTCAGTTTTTTTCTTTTCCTGTATTTTCTTTCCCCCTTCTTCCTTCCCAGTCCCCCTTCTTTTGAAAATTTTCTTCCTGTATTCTAAGTCTATGATGCATATCAAAATTTTTACTTATTTTTGGCATAATAATTTTTGCGTATATAAACTTAGGTACACAAATAGATAACAGTGTACTTAGTGCTTTACTGTGTATTGTTTTTTAGGATTTAATATTCTTTTGCTGGTACCAGGGATTTAACTCAGGGTCATCATGTTGCCTTACATCCCCATAAGTTGTAAGTTTTGTTTTTTTAGTTTTCAGTCAAGGTCTTTGGAAGATACTAAGTTGCCTGGGTTGGGCTGAAAATTGTTCTCCTCCTGCCTCAGCCTTCCGGAGTTCTGTGTCACCACAAACAGCTTCACACCACACACACACACACACACACACACACACACAGCTACATATTTTATCCATTTAATACATCAATACATATATACTTTTATTTTGCAACTAAACACATATTTTGCTTTTGTATGTGGATTATTCATCATTAATTTATTTTATTATGTTGTATCCATCACAGTGACTAGCTCATGACTTTACCCCTAAAGTCATTTAGTAAGAAATTCTTAACATGAATAACTATATCTTTCTCCATATAGTACATAAAAATAAATATTTTATACATAAAGTTTTCTTCTAAAACCTGTTTGCAGCCTGATGTAATTAACACATGACATGATTTTTTAGGCACCTCTCTTTCTCTACAAATGTATCTTCAACTTTGTTTGGCTGCTAACCCACTAGGGATGATACATTTTGAACCATCTAGTACTATCTCTCAGTGTGCCGTCTTGTGTGAGTCACTACATGAGCAATAGAGCCCCGGTAGACCAGGCACAAATAAAGCACTGAGTGTAATCTCTACCTCAAGTAAGATGAACTTGAATCCCTTAGGGAATTTTGTGAATCTATATAATTAATTCTGTTCAGGCAACTTTGTTCCTTGATATAGAAAACAAAAATTGAAACTCTTATGGCTGAGTAAGTAGCCCTGGAGGACAGTGACATGTGCAGGCTGTGTCACTCTGCAGTATTAGGACGTGAACTAAAACCAAAAGACCCCCTTTTCCTTCTGGGGTGGTTTTTGATTGAGAGATTTCCTTCCATGTGGAAAATCAGTACTTTCCTACTGAAAATAACCCAGTTTTTCATAAAAGGCTGTTTGTGCAAATCAAATAAAGGAAATCATTTTATTATTAAAGTTAGATAATGTATTTGAAAACAATGCAAAGACAAGTAGATTAGTTCTGCCGACATCTTCAGAGCTGGAAATACAGGTGAAGCCCTAACGGCCTTGACCAGGCGGTCTGGTTGCCTGTGAAGTGAATCGCGTCAGGGCTCCAGAGTTCACCTTTCCGCTTGTTTCTTCATCCCTGTGGAAGGCAGAGGGCGTACTCATGAAAGTGAAAACTGTCTCATAGTCATTTTACATTAGGAATACACATATATTTTTGACATGGAAAGTTTTTCAAACATAAACTGCTTTTCTCTGAGATAGTGAAGACAGTCTCCCCAAGTCCACTGTCTTTGGGTGCGTTTTTTGGGCATGGGTGCAAAGTAGGCAGAGTCCAACAATTTTCTGTCAAGGAGCCTGTCGCGTCCCAAACACTGACATAAACAGAAGCTAAATGAATAGCCTGGAAAATAGGCCCCATAAAAAAATGCTAGAATTCTATCTGTAACGACCATACTGGTCACGAAGGGTTTGCTTCACATGCTAAAAAGGCACACATGATGTTAAGGAGCTGATACACGGACGACGCAACCCCGGCTCCCTGGAACGTGATCGGGAAATGGGCTACTCAGTGGGTCTCAGCCAAAGCTCACCGCAGGCGAGTGCCATTTTGCTGCTCCATTTCTTGTTGCTAATAGCACAATTTATCCTTAAAATGGGTACGTTCTCAAAGAACAGGATTTATTATGTCCCTCTGTCTTTCCCAAGGTCAAAGCCCGCCTCCGTGAAGGTTTTCTTGATGCCATCCTGCTGTGCCAGTGCGGGACATTGAATGCAAGAGGCGGGGCGGTAGGCGTGTCTCCATTTCAGCTTTCAGTCGTGGTGGCTCCATCCCGGTGCTGGCACCTCACCCTCATCCTCACCCCCTCCTCTGAATAGCACAGTCTGCTAGGGTCACCATTGTCTACCCTCGGTGTTTCTACGGGGGGTTCCGAGGAAACATGATATTCAAAGCACATCACTTATGTGTTTGGGCAGTGATTGCTATAAAAAGTTAGATGGAAGAAAAGCCCCAAGCACCCAGTCCAGGAGTAGACCTCTGCCAGCCCGGCACTGGCTTCAGGGACTCCTTCCACCAGGACTCCTCGCTTCCTCTGTTGCTGGCAAGAGCTTGGTTCGCAGTTGGAGACACGGGAAGGGTAAGACCAATTCGCAGAGGGGAGTAGAACCTAGTGGTGGTGGTGAACCTAGGCCACGCATGCCTGCAGGCTGTTTGCTGTCACTGGAAGCTTTAAAAAGTCCCATTATTGAACTAGAGAAGCACAAGGAAAAGGACCCAAGGCTTTATCCTCAGTTTTTCCTCTGGATCCCTGTGTCCAATATGATGGTTGTTTGAGTCAAGGATGTCCAGGGAAACAACCAATAGGAGAAGGGGGTGGAGGAGAGGGAGACAGGGAGGGAAACAGAGATAAGACAGAGTCAGAGATACAGAGAGAGAGAGAAAGGAGAGAATCAGCTGAAACAGCTGTGGTGATCTTGAGTGAGGCAGCAGATGGAGGGAGCACTGCCTGCCATATTCCTATGCTTGCGCTGGGCCTCTCATCCTTTCACTTAACGCTTTCTCCTGATGAAACAAGGGGGTGTCCCATTGGGAAGAGTGATCTGCTTTACTTGAAGACTACTTACTTAAGTGTTAAGCACAGTAAACAAAAACCAAAATAAAAAAGAACCTTCACGCCAACATTCACACTTAAGTTTGAGCAGACACCTGACTATTACACCTTGCCAGTGGACACAAAATGAACCACACCAGTGACTCTCTTTATTTTAAAGCCAATACCAGTTGGAGCTTCTGATGCTTCCAAAGTGTCCTAATTCCATTGGCAAGTGGGAAAAAGACTGGGGAGGGATGAGTAAAAGTGGATAAAGATATATGAGCCAAAAAAGGACTGTCTTAATTAGAGTTTTGTGGTCTGCTACAGTCTTTTTTTTTTTTTTTTCTGTGAATTCTACACAGCTAGATAACTCAAGTGTAGAAGTTCCTGCTTATCTCTGTTACTTTACTCTCGTTGCTGGGACAGAACACTCACCACCCAGAATTGAGGAAGGAAAGGCTTAGTGAGCTCACAGTTTGTGGAGGCTTCAGTCCATACTCGGCTGGCTCTAAGGCAGGGTGGCACATGGCAGAGGGCAGCAGTTCATGCAGCAGAAAGCAGCAAGCACAAATAGGGGACAGCAGCAGAAGAGCAGTGGCAGAGAGCAGGCCTTGCTCCCATCCTGGACTGCATTCAAGCTGACTGTCCCAGGGTGGGTGAAGCACTCACACCTGTAATCCCAGCACTGGGCTATGAATTAATCTCAGACTAGAAGCCCACCCCAATGACTGCACGCTTTAGGGGGACAAGCAGAAAAAAAATAAAAACATTATTTACCAATGAATTCAAAAAACAACAGTTTTGTTGTTTCCTAGACAGACATATAGTATGTCCAGTGCTGGAGAAGTGCTCATTCAGTTTATCTTGGTCTTCACCTCTCCCGGTTCACCCTTCTCACACATTCAGGCCTGATTTATGTTAAAGAGAGACACAAGGAAGAATGATCCTGGTGAGATTTAACATTAGGCCCCTGTCTTACACCTTTCCTTGTTCAGATTTAATTTTAAAAATAGACAAATAATCAAGTCTCAGATTCTGGAAAAATCTCTCATAACCCTTGATGCTATAAGATGAATTAATACCTCAAGATAACAATGTGCCATTTCCTTATGAAGCTGTGCTCTAAAGATCAGGACGGCAGCAGAACAGGTTCCTCTCAGATGGAAACCTGGCCAGAAGCACATCTTCACTGCTGCCCACTCCGCCTTCACCCTGGTAGTCCCAGGTCAGCGACAGAGCTGAACTTTGAAATATGATCTGTGCATCTCAAACAATTGTTTCTCATATACAACCTATACATTTTTCCTGCTTTTCAATTGCTAAGCCAGCTTATGTTTATGCCTCCCTCGAGTTTCTCCAGTCTCCATCCAAAGGCTACCTAGCGTACCAGTCAGGATTTCTGCTTGAGCGTCATGGAAATTGTGCTTCAAAGTTCCACAAAGCACCCCTTCCTCCAAAAGAAAAAAAAAAAAAACGAACTCTGAAGTACTTAAATTAGAATGCCATTATAAAGAAAACTGTATGGTCAATATCAGTATTTTTCTATGATCTGGAATATGGCTATTTTGGGAGAAGCAAAAGGGTTGTTTCTAGGAGCAATAGAAATGGAGCTTGGATCCCCACGGGGGATTTCTGTGGCTGTGCAGAAAAACTGACCAGTTATGCTGTTATTACAGCTCTTACAGAATAGTCTTCGACGCTCCTGCACCCTGCCTGTCTTCGCAGAGTCCAGCTCATTAAGCTTGCTACCTGAGTGGGGCCCACCGGGACCAAGGCTTCCTCAGTGAAGGAAGGCGCTGTGTTCCGTGACAGGAGAGCTTAACTCCTCCTGTGGCTGAGTTGTATTTTTAAGAAATGTTTTCCTTTCTGGAAGTATTTTGGTTGAGAAATCAAAATAACTTAACAGCTTTTGCGGATAATAAGAAATACTGACGAAAGTGCAGGGCCCTTTTCCCTTGCTGAGAGCTCCTCACCTCAAGCATCTGACAAGCAGGGGGAGTTTTTGTTTGTAAGTGAGGCCATTGCCTAGTATACAAATTGCACGCACGAAATCTCCTCCAAGTGACCCTGCTTAAGCATTGGCAATGTGTCACACTATCCTTGTTATATAATAGGAGCAACTGCTTTGCAGCTGAAGCAATATAAAACTAAGTGAGCTTGGATGAAACATCAAGTGACAAAGGTCTAAGATTAGATTTTCGTCTTCATTTTAAAAGGCATTTTTAGCTTGAAACATTTTGATCTATTTACCGAAGTGCTACACATTTTATAGAGTCTTAGAATTTTAATGCTACCTAGCAAGAAGTTTTTAACCCTGTCCCTGTGAGTCAGTAAGTGGCCTTTCTATTTAATGGACAGCTGCCATCGGCACTGTGGTCCTGCAGTTGTCAGGCCAATTTTAAAAAGACAAATAGAAAGCGTCTTGGTAAGCAGTACTGGAGGAGGCCTCACAATGCCCAGACTTTCCTCTGGTTAAGACATTGCTTTAGCAACTTCCCCTAACTACAGCCACATCAGTTCTCTTGGTTTAGAGAAGAGTGTCGTCAGCTGCTGAACTCTCGGGACCTCAGGGAATCAAACTGAGGACTCTGTGCTCTCCAGACAGGTGCTTACGGTGCCGAACTACCTGCCTGGCCCTCAGCCTTCTTATATCTTCTAGCTAAACCATACTGGTACTCAAATGGGGCTTAGACACGGCCATGCTAAGGAGCCTCCAACAGGATAGAGAACAGTGTGGAATCCAACACAAGGGACAGCTCCGGCTCACCCCGCAGCCCACTGCACACAAGTGTGTGACTCCAGGCCAGTTAGAATTACTGCTGGGGAAGGAACGTGCTTGTGAGGGGTCACAGAAGCAAACACTAAGGGTTCATCCGACATTCTCCAATTTCACAAGACCCTTCATTAGCCATGGAAGTGTCTTTAAAAACTTTACAGAGACCACTGACTATTATTGGTCTTTAATTGCTTGATGCTTGTTAAGCAAGTGCTAATCAGGAAGAGAAAAACAATTACTATAACTAAAATTTTAATGGAAATATTTTGATATATGTGCTGGTTAACCAGTTACATGAAAATATAGCATGTGTCCAGCTGTAGTATTTTTCCATCTCCACTTTTTGCTACATAAAATTTAGTAAGAAAATTAAAAACAATAGTGGGCAGTGCAATCACCAGAACAGATGATGCCTAAAGTTAAACCAATATGTGGAGGACAAACACCACACGTCTACCCAGGATTCACTGGAACAAGGTCGTGGATTTGAAAATGATGCAGAAAACATTAGAGAAAGAAATAAACCATATGTGCTGAAAATAAAGCTGAGAATGTGGAGCTTAATTATCCATGGAATTAATTAAATGAGACTCACAGCTCTATCTAAGTGACACATTTTTGAAATTAGAGACCTACAGAAATTATCCTAAAAGCACTGACATTGGAAAAATAACTTGCAATAAATATCTTTTGCACTTTCTATTCAAATAATGAATAATAAAAGCAGATATGCAGTGTTTATCCAGAAAAAGAGTCTGAAACATTAAATTAATAGCTAGCTATGTTCCCATTTATAAAAATCATGGGATAATTTTCTCAAATGTTTCAGTCTCAGAGCTTAGAATAACCCTTATTGTTTATAAAATATTAATCAAAGGTGTTCTCTAAATGAAAATAAGATAAATCAGAATAAATAACACAAAGAAAAAATTTTATTATCCTGGAATTACCAGGGAGAACTAGCCTCAGTTAAATAGAAAATTGAATAAATAATTTAAAAAACTAGAAATGGTTTTATTGAAAAACAAGATATTTAAAAAACAACTTGATTGAAATTATTTATTTGATGAACTTTGTACACTACTAATTTCAAAAGCTGTTTCCTGAAATCTAATAAAAACATAATCTTATAGAACTTCATTGTAGCCATAAATAAAACATTCTATCATAAAATAAATTTTTCTTAGTCATTTCCAGGAAGTTCTCACTCCACGACAAGCAAAATCCTAAACTTGACCAGCACTCAGCTTTTCTTGAACTACATATACATGAAAAGGTATGTTACATAATCTTCTTCTGAGACTCCTGCTTTCATCTGTTTACTGTTATTGGCTTACTAGTTATAAAGCATTTTATTTTTATAATGATGCAGCTTGCCCAGTCTCATGCTGGCGGCCATGTTCTTTCTCCCTTTGTGGTTAAGACTCAAGAGGATGCTGGTGTCTATCAACATTTTTCTTAGGGCTTTGCCTGCTCAGCTCTCGTGGAGATCACTGGTTGGTGCACTGCGCGTATTACAGAAGAAAGGCTGTGTGCCTGAGGGGAAGTTGGCTACCAGTTTATTCCACTCTATGGGTTGTCTTTTTACTCTGTTGGTGATTTAGTTTGATGTGAAAAAGCTTTTTAATATGATGAGATCCAGCTGTTGGTTATTTGAAGTGTTTCTCTGTAGTTTTTGCTCAGGACATCTCTGCCTACCCGCAAGTCTTTAAGTTTTCCACCTACTTCCTCTTCTAGTAAATTTAGTGTTTCTGTTTTAATGTTTAGATCTTTGATTCATTTTGAGTTGAGTTTAGTATGTGGTGATAGACCTGGGTCTAGTTTTAGGCTTTCACATGTGGAAAGCCGGCAGTTTCATTAGCGGTGGTCTTTCTTCCAGTGAATATCTCTGGCCCCTTTGTCAAGGGCAAGATGACTGAGCATGTTTCTAGTTGTGCCTGTATCTTTTAATCTGTTTCCTGGTCCTCAGGTCTGATGTTTTTGCCAGTATCATGTTGATTTTATCACAGTAGCTTTGTAGTATAATTTCAAGTCAAGGATTGTGATGCCACTTTTTCTTTACTTTGTTGTCCAGGACTTACTTCTAGAACACATAAAGCATTGTTTTCAATTTATATTCAAAGACCTACTCTAAAATGGGCCCCTAGATGAACACAGATTTCTCAGATGAAGAGACACAAGCAGTAATTTAATACGTGAGAAAATATTAAGAAAAAAGAAAATATTCAACATCACTGTTCATTCAAGAGACTCAAATCAAAATAACGCTTAGGTTCCATTCACACCAAAAGAGTGGCTATCGTCAAGAAGTTAACCAACAGCAAATGATGGAGAGACGATGGGGAAAAGGTGGGAGAGTGGACTGATGTAGCACTGTGGAAATTGCTGTGGAGATTGCTCAGTAAAACTAGGATTAGAGGTCCCATTCAATCCAGCTCTTCGATTAGGGGCATTTTCCAAGAAGAATTAAAAACATCATACCACAGCAATATCTGTGCACTCACTCTTATAGCAGCACCGTTTGTACTAGACAAATCTTCGAAACAACCCCAATGTCTATCAACTGAGGAATCAATAAAAAATTAGGTGATATTTTTACACAGTGGAGCACTATTTAGCTACTTGAGATATTCATAGGGAAATGGATGCAACTAGAGATGACTCTCATAAGTGAAATAAATCAGACTTCTGTGACTGAACACTACATTATCTGCTTAGTGTGAAACCCTGAAAGTGTCAATAAGATCCAAAATTTACAATACATACTGTGGGGGCTAGCGAGATAGCTCAACTGACTAAGTGCCTGCTTAGGCAAGCTCAGGGAATGGGTTCGATTTTTGGCCCCTCATGCTGCACTGGCCCTGCCCCTGGGGAACACTGAGCCGGCCACCAAGACCAGGTGTGGCAGCACAGGCCTGTAATCCCTGCACTAGGGAAACTAAAAGGAGGATCACTATGAGTCTGAACTGTGTAATGAGACCCTGTATAAATAAATGAATGAATAAATAAATAATATATTAGATATTGTGGAATGGAAATAGACTACTCAAAAGGAAAAAATAGTTTGGAATAAGAGAAAGGTGAAAAAGAAGGAAGTGAAAAGGAAAAATATATACATATGTACTTGTATAACAAATATATATACAAATGCATGCGCACAGTGTATTTACACTACTAGTTGTTATTAGCTCATTGAAAGGGCTGTGTGGGCTCTGTTTCCGGTGCCCTGCAGTCTCAGGAGCTGGTGCCAATGAGGCCTTGGACGCTTTGGTGCAGGGCAGAGTGCAGAAGTCAGGGCACGCGTGGGCAAGGCAGAGCAAGGCCTCACTGCCCCCCATACCCCTTTCCCTGCACGGACCCTCCCGGGAGCATGAGAGCGAGGCCCTGTGCGAAGGCACCCATCCTCTCCTCCACCCTTCTCCTGAGGCCGCAGTCCCCCCATGGTGCTACCCTGGGAATCGGATGTCAGCCTAAGCTTTGGCGTGGACCAGCCAAAAGCTGATGATTGCCATCCCGCAAAACACAAGGCATTGCAGCTGTAAGCCAGTGTCTGTGCACATGCTTAATTTTACTTTTTAAAAGTTTTAAACTTTCGTAATGCAGTTCTGATTTATTTTCAATTTCAACCATTCTGAGGAGTGTGAGTTTATTTCTCTTCATGGTTTTAGTTTGCCTCTCCCCGCTGAGGGTTGAGACATAACTTACAAAATGAGACGTTCGTACTACTCACTGGGTTCCTCTTCCACAATTAAGCAAGGAATCCTCATGGCAGCTATTGTGGAAGTGCTGTCTAGCACTGAGCTGAAGACTGCAAATCACCTCTCAGGGCCTGGCTCATGACATTCCCGAGAGGCACATATGCACGGTTGTTTTCTGCATCGCAGTCCCATTGTAATCCTAGCAAGTTAAGTACATTCCTGGAGTGAAGGGAGCGGTGTACCGGTGCGGAGGAGCAACTGAGTTCCCTGTTCTGCTTTTCTAAGGCTTGGCTTCATGAGTTTGCAATATTTGGAGAATAATTTCATTTTAATTTGACTTCTATGTTTCCCTGACAATATAGAGTCATGAAACCACTATAGAATATGTGATAATTAAAAACATACCAAAGCAAAGAACACCCCTTCTCAACTGGCAAAAGTTCTTGAGGGTGCTGTTTTTAGAAAATTAAAATTTGGGGGTATTGTTCAATAATTGCTTATGTAAGAAGCAAATACTTTGTTCTGATACTGATACTCTGAAGAGCATATTAGGAGGTGTCCCAACAACTTAATTAGTGGCTAAGCTGGTGCCTTTGGTCGCATCTGCAAACCTTATGTTTCTTCATCACAAGTGGCTCATGACCACCACCATGGTGTAGTGTCTTCCTTGGAAGGCTTTTTCTCCTGGCAGTAGAGCTCACCAAAGAAGGTATTCCAGTTCTACTTTGTAGTGATTCAAATGTTTTTGATAGACTTTTGCCATAATAATCTGTTAAGAAAGGTTACAAAAGTAGATCACTGTATCATTTTTAAATACTTTCTAATTTTATAGCTAGAGTAACCTGAATGGGAAAATATTTCATTATCTCACACTGTAACAATTTGGAAGCAGAGAAGTGAACATAATTTTAAATATTTGACTCTTTTTATTGGAAAAGAATATATTCCTGGACAGGTCCCAGTAAGCTTTATGTCCCATCTCACTGGCCATAGTTTTATTTTATGGTTATCATTGACTGTAATGGAGGCTGAGAGCACTGCAGGGAAAGGACGATGGGATTAGCATGAATGAGTGGCTGTGGAGCCATTTGCTGTGGCTACTCGTTCCCTCTCAGACAATTTCTATGAGTGCTTATTGAGATCCATTCAGTTCTTTGGAGAAGAAATTTGCAGACTGCTGTACAGACTCTTGATCTGTGGAACCTGGGCCTCTATGTCCCTTGGCAGAGCATACTTAGACTTTAGGAATTATTTTAGAACTCCAACTCTGTTACATTGAGTGAGTTTGCTCAAGGCAAGCAAGTGCTACCACCTCCACACTACCTTTCCATCTCTCCGAGAATCAGAGGCTGTTTATCTGCCCTGTCAAGTTGGCTTTCTGACAATTTGAAGAAAATGCATGAAATAACAGTTTGCATCATTTTACTTTTGGTTTAAGTTTTGAAGCAGTGCTCTCTGTCGCTGTCAACACCCCCTGAAGAAACCAGGAGTCTCTATCTTACACTCAGTATTAGATTAGTGATTGGATTATACTTTGCAGAGAGGCTGTGTTCTGTTATTTTCCTCTGCAAAGATCTTTCTATAAAAATGTAATTTGGCTGAGGGATGAGAGAGGTAACTCATTGACTAGGGAGTAGATCCACCAGCTTAGTCTTTCAGTTTACTGCAACAGGGCTGTGAAAAACCCAGTGTTTCTCTCTACACCTTTTGAGCTTGTTTTGACTTAATTTCCAAACTCCCTCTCTTGTTCAGCTTATTTGAGTGCAAGCTTGGTGTTTGATGTAACACCTCAAGGCAGCTCCAATGTCTTCCTGAGTCCATCGTTCTGTTCCTAATCACACATGGTGGCCGGTAACCCTTCCAGGATTAAGGGCAGCCAGTGGGCTTCTTCACCAGTTCATTGAGCTTAGCTCTTCCTAGGCAGTGAGATGCAGAAGGTGTCCTCTGGGTTGTATGGTGAACGTGTGGCTCTGCACCTTCAGTGATTCTCATGGGGTCCCTGAATGCATGTGGTCAGCTCACTGTCCAGGTGGATCCCTCTCCATCCCCCAGCCAACAGCCCCAGCTCCCTTTTCTGAGTGCAGACGGACACTGCATTCTCAGGCCAGGGTGCCACTGGGCTCCACTTGGAGCCCCACACTGCCCAAGACCGAAACAGCTTATCTAGGTGAACAGCCAGTGCAGTCGTGAGCTCAGAACTGCAGCCCTCCCTTTGCTCGTGCTCACAGTCCTTGCTGCTTTTCAGGTGGTGCTTAATTGCTGCTGTTGCAGTGGGATATATACAGCCGTGTCTGGGACTTTATCATAGCCACAGGTGAAACTCTCTGTGCTCATTTTGATTGCATTTCCGTCTTCCATGACCATGTAATCCAATTAAGTGGGGTGTGCTCGTGCTGGCTATGGCCAAGGGTTATATCAAGGCAGGAGAATGGTGACTTAAAAGGAAATTCCATTTGTTTTGCAGTGTTTGAGCCTGCTAGATTCTTTCCTATTTTCTCCTTAGCTACTCTTTCACTTTTAGAAGTGAAGTATAAAAGTCTCCATGTGTTAGTACAGAAATAATTTATCTTTTAATTCTCTCAATTATTTGCTTCTATTTTAACGACATGTATTATGATAATAGTTATACTTCCTTGGGACTGGAGAGATAGCTTGGCCAGCTAAGCACCTGCCTGTCAAGCACAAGGACCCTGGTTCGATCCCCACTACTACATGCTATACAGGCCTGGAACCCCAGGCACACCATGCAGGCCCCAAACTGGGCATGATGTTGTATGCCTATGATACTAGCACTGGTCAGCTGAGACAGGTGGTTCACTGTGAGCTACATAGCAAGACCCTGTACCAAGATACATAAATAAATAAAAGCTCAAAAATAATTACAATTCCCTGATGAAGTAAAACTGTTATTATGGCCCAGTAATGATTATTTCTTTAGAATCATATTCTCAGTAGCTATTTTTATTTATCTTTGGTTAAAGTTTCCATTACATATCCTGTCAGCTTGTTACACATTTACTTTCAACCTACTTGTGTCTTTGACTCAAATTACATCATAATGAAGAGATAATTGGATTATTCCTCTTCAATGTGCTATGCAAATCTGTTTTCCATTTGTACTATTATAGCCTTTATATTTAATATAGTAACAAATAAGGCTAATTTAATTGTCTTATCCTCGTTGCTGCCGGTGTGGTGTCCTCTTCTCCACTAGGCTCCACCACAGCTAGTTAATCCTGTCATGCTTGCCCTACTAGATTAAGACCTGCCCACCTCAGCATTTTTCCGTGTTGCTACACTCCATCTTGTAATTAACTTTTCCTTAATGACCACACTTAGCTCTTTATCAGCATCTTCACTTTAAATAATTTTGCTTGTGGTGGTATCGCTTTCATTTCAGTCAGCTGAAGAAACTGTGCTCCTGCCTAGCTCTGTGGAAGGCACTGCTTTGGGTTATTTTTGTCAAACAAATTTCAGTAACATAAACTATAAGCTCAGTGCCTCAGCTTTATAATAATTGCTGCTCTCAAGGTCACGGTAGACTCAGATAGGAGAAAGCGAGCCACAGTCCACTCGCATCGTCTCCTGCATGTGCCCGCAGCGGCATTTCCACTGCTGTTCCCCCTCCGTCCTGTCCTGGGGTCCTGGTCACTGAGTCACATGCAGCTGTTCATGGAGGACATAGTGGCTAACAAGGAAACCTTGGCACCATCTTCAAATGTCCTAAGGTGGTTGGACAAACACCTCCTTCCTTAGATGCTTTGACTGAGTCCATGTCCCCATCTGGCAGAACTATGAGCTGGTTTTGAGCACAGGTCACCCCCTGGATAGCTTACAATTCTTCCTTAGCTTCACCTCCTCACTTGCACAGGGATGTCGGATCAGCCCACGGGGAAGTCACCTCCCTGGCATATGCAGGCTGCTGTGCATGCACATGCCTGGTGTTTGGACTGTGGAGAGCCCCTCATGGCTTCTGCGTGGCACTGCTCCTCCTCGCCGTCTTGTTCACCTGCTATCTTTCTGCCACACTGTCAGGCTATCTTCTCATTGTCCTGAACTGCAGTCGGCTCCAGTGGTTATGGAGGTAAGCTACTTGTGGATGAAGTTTGGAGGGCCTAGAGACCTCATTTGCCCTTCTCTGTGGCTTCTGAGCTGCTGACTTTCACAACTGCCTTTCCTACAGTGCAGCAGCTTCCCAGAGTCTATGGAGCTAAGAGGGCTGGAACCAGGGCAGGCTGAATGCTAGCAACTTCGCTGCTCTGAGGTAGACATTTTTTTTTTAACACTCCTTAAGTAGTTGCACACCATTGACTCATTTCTGCAGCATATTTAAACATAAAATTTTCTCAATTTTACTTCGCTCTTTCATGGAGAAATGAATTGTCAAAGGTTCTTATGCTGCCATTCTGTAAGAGCCTCACACCTACATATTGAGATTAGAGGAAAATGAACAAATTACTTTAAGACAAAATTGACCAAAACTGCCTTGAGATGAACTGAATAATTTTGTAAATCTTATATTTGTTTAGGAAATTAACTCAATGGTCAGAGATAATAAACACCCAGATTGCTTCACTGTTGAATTATTTGAGACATTCTGTTAAAACAAACAAAGATAAAGCAAGAAACAAAATGATAATTTCAAAGAACAAAAGGACGTAAACCCAAAACAGCCACCAAAACTCACTGAAGAGTTCCAATGTAACAAATTGCTTCAGGACAATTATTCACAAACACAGATTTACAAAATCATAATAATGTCATATCAAACTCAGCAGAGACAACAGGAAGAGAACAAGATGAATTCTGATCCTACCATCAAGCACATAATACAATCCCTAAATGACTGAGCAATGAGTGCTTGGTGTCAAATGAGAAATTCAGTAATAGAAATTTGCCAAAATAACTGATGAAATGAAAAAACATCACAAAACTGTTTGTGCATGGATAATATGAAAGGATTTAAATATGTCAATGTCCATTCAAGATTAAGAAATAACCCACGGAAACCAAAACATAAGGAAATATCTTCACTTGGATAAAGCTTTTGTGTGATAGAACCTGTAGCAGCCATTATTCTTAATAATGAAGCTTTGAAAATGCTGTTTTTCACATATGAACCAAAGAAACTTTCTTTCAATCATTACTTATGTTTTGCTAAATGTCATGGCCAGTGTATAAGACCAGAAAAATCCTCATGGATTAGAAATGAAGGAATAAAATCTGTCAGTATTTGGAGATTATAGGACTACAAACAGAAAATAAGTATGAAAGCATTAAAGCTAGCATAGTTTAGAAATGAAGTCTGGCTTACTGGCAATTCTATATATCCCAGCAGCAAACCCTTCAAAATTTTGCTAGCACTGAACTGTAAACACCTAAAAATAAATCTCATACTATATTTGTGGGGTCTCTTTGGAAAAGAAGAGAAATCTTTTTTTTTTTTTCAAAACTGGGTATTGAACTCAAGCCCCTGCACTTGCCAGTGCTTATTCCACTGAGCTATCTCCCCAGACCTAAGAAGAGAAATCTTGAGAGTATTCTAAAATTCTGATCTACAAATGTATTTATTGATGTTTCATGGAGTTGATATAAAGGTATTACATGTACCAACAAGGATTATATCTCCATCAGTCTAGGGTTTTGATGAAGATTATCAAGCTGACTTTATTTTTATGGCTATTTAAATGTCAAAAATTTCCAGCCATTCCTAAAGAAGAGTAAGAAAAATGAGATTTGCTCTTCTAGAAAATAGGACACTCTATTTTCATAGTAAATTGTACATTAAAATTTGGCTTATGAATTGCCATCTAGATCCATGAAACCAGGCAGATACCTGTGGAGAAAATCTCCACACTATGGACACTTGCCTTGTGTCTGAGGCTGGGCTGAGAGCTGAGGGCAAAGGGCCTTGGTTGAATTATGGTGTTCAGATGTTTTGATCTCATACAGAAAAAAAATGAAGGGAAGACCTATTTGTGTACTCAATAAAACAAATCCAAGCAGATCTTAAAAATGAGGAGAGCCCAGTACACTTTGCAAATCAAATGCTCAATATCATTGGTCATCAGCCAAATACAGTGGAAACCTCAATGATTTTCAAAGATATACAATAATAATGGCAGCATTTATAATTATGACAGGACCAACTATTGGCAAATATGTGAAACCACAGAGAACTGTGCCTGCCTAATAGATGGCCACTGGAATTATCTAGTCAACCAAGCAACCACTGTGCAATGTGAAACTCCTGCTGCACAGAACATCCACGATTTCATCAGATCACGTGGGACAAAGCCACTCACAAACTCTTGACTTGCAAAAGCTCCAAATTAGCAAGAACTCAAAGCGATCCCCTGAATCTACAGCCTAAGAGGTAGCAAAGCTTATCTATGCTATTTAAAATGCAGTCATGGAGGGAATTCTCTCCAGATATTTTATGCAAAATTGTCCTGCAGCACAGGTCAGCACAGAGAATGGAGTTACATAGTTAAGACCACAAAAGGCCATGGTGCTTGAGGAAGGCTTCCAACGTCCTGATTTTTACCAGCTTGCTGACTGAATGGAAGATTGCCTCCTAACTATTTGACATTTTGTACATAGATATTCACGCAGGTATATTTGCTGTGTGTATGCTGCGTCAAGCTGCTAAGAAAAGCAACTTGAAGTTATTAAAAATAAAGCAAAGACATGTGTAAAGTTCCTGCAGTCACGCTGTAAGGTGAGTGCTTGCCACACCACTCCAGGGTGAGGAAGCAGATGTGTCGAGTGGGGTCTCTGCAAATCTGAAGAATAGCAGACTATCTTTTCTATGGGAAACTACTATAGTTTTCTGACTTGGCGTCTGCTCCCTTCTTCTGTGTCATGTCCTGCCCTTTCCTGCCTGCGTCTTTTATCCGCGCACCTGCCTGACCCACTCGCTCGTGGGACAGCAGGCTTCCTCGCTCCCCCTTTCTGCTGAGTCTCGACCACAAGCTTCGAGGGAGCCCTGCGTGCTTTCGTTTGACTTATGTGCCCTCTCCGCTTATTTTTCTAGCTTGTTTTCTTTTCAGTCCTAAATGCATGCCATGTGTGTGTTTCTCCTGCTGTGCTGCCCTCGTTGTCCCTTACGGACTCCACACTGGCTTTGCTGAGGCCACACCTCTGACCATGTCCCTGGCCTGCACTACGCTCTCCCGAGATCTCGTCTTTTAAAGTCTCCTTGGGGTTGGACAACAGAAAGCATACGGAATTGCCCTGCCCGACCTTCAGCCCTTTGCATGGGCTCAGGGTTCATTCACTGTTCTTCCTGACCTATTTTTTGGATTTTCTTTAATATCTCATCTCCTGCACTTTTTAGTTAAACAAGAAATTCACCAGTGCTTGTTCTTTTAAGTCTTGCCTGTCTTCACTGTATTTTCTGCCTTACTTAGTTTTTCTACCTTTGGATTTTATCAGTCATGTAGGATTGAGCTACTTACTTCCGTTTCTTAATGAATTTTTAGGAAACACCTAAAAAACCTAGGCATTTTCTGCTTCTTTTAGACTCCATACACAGCAGTAGTGGAATTTTTCATTTTCTATTTTACCACAGTAAAATAGATTAAACTGTAAGATGGTCGAGTGGGGTTGGTTAATCAGAATTCAGGCTCACATTCGTTCACTTCCTGACACAGGAGGAAACTGCCGCACAGCGCACAAGCTGCAGATCTCCACGACCTCCAGTAAGAAGGCTCCTGTCTGCACACCCAGAACACATTGACTTAGGACATGCTCTGTGCTGTCTTCAGAGCTAATGTAATAAGAAAGAAAAGGTGTTGACCAGGGAGCTTGGCTTTGTTGTGCCTCAGAATAAGACCATGGACAGTCAGCGGCTTGGCAGGGCTCATTTCTGAGAGGATTTCACTCAGCCGTCCTGGACCAGAATGCAATCCAGGTGGCTCATAGACGCTGAGATAACAAAGTAAAAAGCTCGGATGACTCAGGCAAAATGAGCTTCATCACAAAACAGTTCCATGCCCAGCGATCTATGCCTGTGGCATGGCTTGTAACCCCTGGCTCATGGGGGCCTGGCGTGACTCTTTCATGTCCTCACAAGGACTTTGCCACCCACCGCCAGAGCGACACTCAGCTGCTGCAGCCAGGTTCCAACAGTGAAGGCAGGCCAGACCTCATCATTTGGTAACTGTGCTCGCTTCATGGCCACGAAGGCAGTCTCAGGATCTTAACCTGTAGTTGCTGAGACTTAAGTGGGCCTCCCTGAACAGATTCAGGTAGGGAAGATAGATCGGCCACATTTGTGCTACGGCCACAAATAGACTCCAACTCCGCATTTGTGTGTGTGTGTGTGTGTGTGTGTGTGTGTGTGTGTGTGTGTGTTCCGGAAAGCACTCAGTGCTGTCAGGCTGAGCTAAGAAAGACATGGGAGACCTCCCTGGGCCATGTTGAAGGAAGACAAGAAGGACTTTTAGAACAGTAGCTCCACATCCCAGTGATTCCAAGACACAATCAGCTGTATTCAAGCAGAAAGCTTTGTCTTACTGACATACAATTTCAAGAACGATAGTTTCCCATATTGAGTTTTTTATATTAAATTGCAAGGAGGAAGAATGTTTTAAGATACATAAACCAGCAAAATAGTGCCTCAGAGCTGTCATTTTAATTTGGACCTCCAGGTGTGCTTTTTGAGTGCAGTAGTTTCCTTAGCATCCAGACCTTCACTGATTACTTTCAAAGCCACTGAATTGTTTTTATTAGTAGAAAATATAAAACATTAAAGATATGCACTTAATTGCATTCACTTTTTCACATTTTGTACTGTACTATACCTGGATAATAATAACATTTACAATAAAAGTAAATTTCATGAAACCAAATGCAAAATGTAACTATTATGCCATTGCTTTTCTCTGTTTTTAAGAATAATTTCAAAGTTCTAGGTACTGTAAAGCCACAAAATGTCAGCTTCCTGTACACTGGAACTAGCTGGACGTGGTGGCTCACGCCTCTAATCTCAAAGCTCTGAGCGCTGAGGCAGAAGGATCCACAATTGGAGCTCTCGCTCAGCGTCTGAGCCACTTTGGAAAGCCATGGCTCACAATCTTAGAAAAGAACAATGGCTGGGATGCGACTCAGTGCAGAACACCCAGGCTTCAACTACCAGGACCACAAACAAAGCCAGCAGCGAAAAGCCAGTTATTAGATTTTAAGGTATGTCAGTGTTTACATTAAAACTTATTTTCTCTTTTGTCTTTCCACCCTTTCAGGATAAAACAGAGACACTTGCAAAGTTGGGAATTGTGGCCTTTGTTTCTAAATTGCTACCTTAGTGCACAGAACAATAATTTTCAGTCTGAGTTCTGTGATTCAAAAGTGTAACAAAAGCATAACAAGTTATTAGTAAAATGAAGTCATGTGTTCTTCCACCATAGAATTGGGTCTATTAGGACAAATGCACTACAAAGTCAATAGGAACCCTTCAGGACTCTTGTTTCTAGAGAAGACAATATTGCCAGTGAAAGAAAACTATGAGCTAGAAGATACCTCAGAGGAAATGTGCCTGGACTTTAACACAAAGCAGTTAGCAACACAATCATTTCAAAAGCCACTCTTCTAATTGAACTCTGTAAAGGATAAGAAGGACAGGAAATAGCCCAAGGCTGTTGGCTCTGCTGCACTCATTTACCCAGAAGATGCTGGAAAGTGGCCACATTAAGTCAGATTTTCTAGATTTAACAGAAAATAAAAGGTGTATTGAAACAAAGAAGCCTCTGTGATCTTCTAATCTAATTGCCATCAATGTGTGAATTATTCCGAAAGTGAAAATAATCTAATTAAGCTCAGAAGAACAATGGAAATTGTCAAGAAATGCTTGAACATTGTTCATGATGGATGTTTTGGGGACTGCTGCAATTTTGGAAGCCAATAGAAATACACTGGTAGCTCTGTGCGAGCAGCCACATGCTAGAGAGGTCGGATTGAAGGCATGACCGTTCCCATGAAAAATACCCAACTTCTAAAGCGATTAAGTGTCTTCCTTTTGCTTGAAAAGCAATAGAATAGAGACAGCAAGGAGAGATATATCTACATCCTTATAGGGATGCTATAAGGTGTTAATTGGTTCTTCATGATTTTGAAGGCAGACAGTATTATAGCATGCTCTGAAGCTGGTCCCACGAGTTAGGGAGATTCATCCTATTTCAAATAAATAGTGACAATTTAGAAAGCATTTCCCAAAGAATAAGTTTAAATGTCAATGCAAAGATACTAAGAATCAGATACTGGTAGTACTGGCATTTTCATTTAAAGCCGGTACTATCAACGTTGTTTTGATTTTTAGCACTATCAATGGGCAATTTAGCTGATCCTCAGCATTTTGAAAGAGAATCACAGGGGACGAACAATCCCAGTACCATATGCACCTGTCCTGTGTAATTTTTCCAGTGTTTTTTCCTCAATTCACGGTCTGCCCTCTTAGTCTGACCTGTGCTTCATCCCTCTGAGAGCAGCAGGCATCCAGGCCTGGAGTCCTGTCCTGCACACCAGCCCATTTCCCTGCCGCCGGCTGGGATTAGTGAATTCGGGCCTCTGTCTCTTTACCTGGTGCAGTGGAACTCAACCCTGGGGTCTCTTCAGCAAATCTCCTTTCTGCCCTTGATGCACAACTGGACTGGCCTGATGGGAATTATTTGTTTCATAAGTTCGAGGATCGGGAGCTACGTTCTTGAATGTTTTGTACTTCTCAAGCCATTGTGAAAAGTGCAACAAGCTCTCACCTTGCTGCTGCTCTGGTCTCACTACATTTAGCTCCAATTTGTGGCAGAAATAAGGCAAAGGTGTAAGGTGAACTTTTTGTCTGACTCCCAGTTTTTGGCATTGTTGAATCTTTTTACTTTATCTTTGGTTCTATTATCATCTATTTAATTAAAATATATTCTGTTATTTTTTAACCTCTTGTTATTTAAGTTTGTAACTTTGTAATTTATTTAAATGGCTGCTTGTTAATCTCTCGTTTATTCATTTTTAAAACTAATTTTGTTGAGAAACAAATAACGATGAAACAGTTTCAAGACAGGTTAGAAGGACAGTTATAATAATTAATACATTGTACACTGTTGTCTTCATAGCGATTATTCATAGTACAAGATACAGACTTGACATCCTGTCCAAACACTATTTGTACAAATCTTTCTTCTCACTGAATTAAAAGAAAGTAGCTGTATATCTATCCTATTTTGTATACACAGATACAAAATGGTCACTCCTTTGTATCTCCTTTTTCATTTAGTTTTGTCAGAGATGGGTATTCCATTCCCATTCAAATATTGTAGGTGTGCGAATTCAGCAATATAATCAAATACAGTCAAGTAGGTCATAATAATAGTGGGTTATCCACATAACTAGCAAAATCAGAAGTTGTTGACTTGAGACTTTTTCAGCTCAGTGTATTAATATGAGTTTATTTCTTATACCTCATTTTTATACTTTCCTGCTAGATGGTTAAGTCTAAGATAAAATATAACTTTTGTATCTGACAAGGTCAATCAAATCCCCTTTAGGATTTACCCTGAAATCTTGTAAAGTACTTTGTAGATCCCCTGTCAGTGTCAGCCGTGTGGATGAGTTATTGTTTGACCAATTTGCTTTCTGTGAAAGCCTGAGAGAATGTTTTCTCTCCATGTGACTCTCCTTAGGCACACTCTACATCATCAATCACTTTCCTCTTTGGCCCCATAATTTTCATGATCAGCAAATTTGGGACACCACTGAGTTGCATGATGTTATAGTGCAGGTTCTCATATGTCTTGAGTCATAAGTGACCTTGAAAGGCCAGGACCAAAATGTTGGCTGTTCTTGCAGCACTTCTTTTTACTAATTTTTTGGTCTGCAAACTTAAGTTGTTAACCCTCCAGATGAGAAGCTTAATGATACTATTACCCTGTAATATAGGCAGCTGAGCTTAACCTCACTATCTGTGTGAATATCAAATCCCTTAAACATAACATGGAAAGGCAGCCAGGCTGAGGAAACTGTGGCTGGATACCAGCTCCTCGGCCTTAGCAGACCCACCCTTAAGGCAGCCTGAGCCAGCAAAAAAAAAAAAAAAGAAAAAGAAAATCCTACTTATTCAAATATAATCATTCAACCAATACTGTTAGTTCAATAGTTTCACCCCAAAACCATGTATGATGTTTCCTTACTTTTCAATTTTAAAATTTTTATTACATTTTTCACAATAAGGCATGATGTAACAAGAGTGTTTCTAACTTTAAATATGTATTCTGTACCTTTTTATGCATAAAATTACTGCATTATGACTAAATAATACATGATTTAAACACATATTTTATAGACATTTCCTGTATGTTCTTAGATATTTTATTGCACACATGTTAAAAATATTGGGAAATCCTTGAATGGTGCAGCTGTTGAACATTTTACCATACGACAGTGATGCGCCCAGTTCTTGTGGTGCTGGGGACGTGGATCGGTGGCTGAGCTCCTGCCTGTGCCTGAGGCCACGGCTGGGTCTGCATCACCAGCTAGAAGAACACGATCACTTGTTGCGCTCTTAAGTACTTATCTGTCCTTATTTTTTCACATTAACTTAAAGCAGCACATATGAGTACTACTAATAAAGGATTCCTTTCTTATTATGTGTCAGTTATTATATATGCATATATGTCACACACACCCCACTGATACACACATTTTACATTCCTGTGTTATAGTAAATTGAAATTATAGTGCATTACTAGATGAACCAATTTTAAACTCCTGCATTATTCTAAAATGTCTATTTTCTTGTTTGCATTGTTAGACTTATTTTACTTTGCAATGAGTCTGCCATGTATGTTTTTGTGTGTATATAAGGGCATGTTTATATTGCGTATGTCTATGTCATGTTCATATTTTTAACTTTTCTCTGTGCAATTTTAAATGTATACTTTTACACTTCCTTCCTATTTTCTAAAGTGTCCAATCAGTTCCTGGGTAAATTTATGTGTATCAGCCTAATTACATTTATTTTAATTATGCTATTATATCTTGCTGTTATTTATTTTGGGCTTTTTGTAATCTATTTCTCTTGGATTTCATGGGTATATTTTCTTGTTCTTTTAAAAATTTGTTTAATTATTTTGAATGTATACTTTTTTGAATGCCTTAGTAATTACCCCAAATCTTGTACCACCTTTTCTCCTTTCTTCTCTTTCTAGCTCTGTTCTTGCTGTGACAGTTTTTGATTTCATATTTTTTGTGTAAATCCTTCCTGTCTGGAACTGTTATTAGCGTCCCATGGGAGGATCTTCATTTGTGTCATTCTATCATTGAAGTATTATATATAAAGAGTTTAAATGATGCTGAGAACTTTAGCAGCCTCAGAAAGCTCCTCAGATCCAGGTGAGGCTGTGCAAACACACAATCCTAGCACCATGGGAGGCCGAGGCTGGAGGATCTCAGCTTTGAGCCCAGCCTGGACAATTTAGTCACTTGGTCAGAGGAAGTTGGTCTTTAAGTAGGAATAAAGAAGGGGCGGGGTTTACTAATCCCCGGGACTGCAAGCAACAGCAAAAACAGAAAACAAGGCATCCTCCAGAGTTTGTTTATAGGAGAATCTAGAGAAGGCTGGAAGAGAGGAGGCCAAAACAGAAAAAAAATTTTTTTTTGTTATTACTTGATTTTTTCTTTGATAATTTTCTTTTATTTTAAAAAGTAGAAACAAGAGCAAGAAAAACAAAAGCAAAGACAGAAACAGGGTAACATGCATCAATACACACTTGGCAGATTTTCAAAACAAGAATATCTGACCAACAGTGATTGATACATTATCTATTTTCACCAGAGTAACAGATTTAATGATGAAAATGGGTAACATACCAAAACAGAAAGCTTATGGCTAAGAAAAAAAAATCGTTGTGCTGAAATCGTGGCCTGGATCATTCAGGTGAAGTCTAGTGGGCTGTGATGGTGACCACTTTCCACTGCCCACCTGGAGAGGCCCCTTCGTGGAGGTGTGATCCACACCCACTCAGGGTGGGCCATGAGGGTGCTCTTGGGGCACGGTGGTAGCTGCCCCGTGCACTGCAACTGTAGCTTGGGGAGACTGCGACAAATCCCCAGCCGCCCTGGCTCAGGCAGGGGACTTGCTGTGGGGTGGAAGAGCCCTCTGGCCCACAATCCAGGTCCCTCTCTGCTGCCTGCCCTGCGGGGCTCCTGGCCAGAAGGGCTACCATTGTGCCAGCAGATTCCTTGCTCTGATTTCTTTTCCAGAACCTAGTGATTCTATTTTCTTGAGTAAATGGTGAAACTGGGCCTTTAGTGTCAGAATCCATCCATCAATTCCAAACGTCACCACACATTCGCTAATTCTCATGGAGGCCGCTGAACTCCATCCACCTCATTTGCACACTTGTTCAGCTGTACTCTCAGCAGGGTCTAATTCTAGGCTCCAGGGCTACTGTAAGACTTCTTTGAGACAATTGAGGTTGAAGTCCACAGCATGCACTACTTACTAAAATGCGAGTACGGGAGCAATGTTAGCTTCTATTGCACTCACATACCATCGGCTAATTTAGGAAATGCTTTAGAAAGGTTAACTTAGCCCCACTGCCATTGGCTCTGCAAATGCATCCTCATCACAAGGCGAAACAGAGGCACCAGTGAAGTGAGGAATGGGAGCCCTTATGGAAGCTTAGGGGTGTAACTGTCTTCCAGGGATAGACTTTGGGCGCTCTTATCTTTAGCTTTCATGTTCCATGGTTGCTCCTTCTTTATTCCTTTTTTCTAAATCTTCAGAATCGTTCATTGGGAATGACATTTTTATTATCATCTAAGAAAGAAATAAAGATTCTGTAAAGTGCTGGAGGCAATCTGAAGTTGGCAACAACACGGAAAATTCAGAGTCAAATAGGATGTGAAGAAACTCAAGCCTCTATTACTGTGATTGGTAGACTGTCACCCTGGAAATTGAGTAGAGGGTAATTGCTTCCATTATTTTTGAAGATAGGAACCACATTTAAATAAGTCAAGTTTAACAAATTTTGAGTTTCCAGTAAAGAAAGAAAAGCTTTAAAAAATTCTATATGAAATGCTTTCACAAGAAAATATACAGGCTGAGGAGATGGCTCAGGGGACTAAGAGCCCGCTTAGGCCAGCTCAGGGAGGGGGATTCAATTCTGGCACCACATGTCACACTGGCCCCACCCAAGGCATGCCGAGCCGGCCCCTGTGTCCCGGCGTGGGGCCGCATGTCTGTAATTCCAGCACTGAGGAGACGAGGCAGGAGAATCACTACAAGTCTGACCTATGTAGTGAGACCCTGTACCAAGTACATTTAAAAATAAAATGAAACGAAAAAGAGAACAAAGTACATTGGACTTCAATGATTGCATGATGGGTTATAGAAAGCACTTACACTTACCCAAAGAAAATGCTTTTTGATGGCTTCATGTTTTTATAACCCTATGAAATTACCATGTAAAAATCCTCCCAGAGGTGCTCCCAGGTGTGAGACCGAGCAGCAACGCCAGCGCCTGTCACAGAACTTCACGCCCGCGCACTCCCTGCTTAATCACGCAACAGCACTTCGAACGTGCTCGTCCTGCCGGGCAGAAAGGTCTTGCCATAGCCATATGACGCCAGCATGTACTTTTATTGTGTTTTTATGATATAAAAAAACATTAAAACATGCGGTAAATATCTTAATGTGTAGTCATAGTAGAATCACCAACCAGAGTAAGGACACTACGTATAAAAACCATACCTAGTAAAAATTATTTTTATAGGAGTAGCTATTCTACAGTATGCATACTTTTAACCTCTTCTGAAGCTGTTAAAGGACCATTACCCCTCAAGCGAGCCCAGAGAGCTACTTGTTGGCATAGAATCATCCGCTTTCAAAGACAGTAATGAACAGATAGCAGTCTTTGGTATCTCAGATACAATCAGCAATTATTTATCACATCTGAATAATAATATCAATTGTCATTCACATTTCTGGTGAAGAGAAACTGAAATGTAACAGCACATTTAGGGTGAACTGCCTATTTTCAGACATGTATACCTTACCTCTTTGAATACTGTAAAATGAAGTTACAAATTGCTACAATGTTTAACAAGAAACAAAAATTTGCTATATAGTAATATAAAATGTTTTATGCTTTCATTCACAGTAGTAACATGAATATTTAGGAGTCTATATATCACAATGTCTTTGAACTAGTTGTCAAACATTTGTGTTTCAGTTGTAAAATCACATTAACCATGGAAATACAGTCCCAGAGAAACTTATCTCATTACAATTTCAAAAACCCAATAAATTAGGAAGCTGCCTTTCGTAAATCCAGTCTTAAGCAGCTATCCTGCACAAAATTATCTGCGTTTCCAGAGGTGGAGAGAATTTGTGTTTTGTTCTCTTGAAGTTCTCCACACGCCTAGCTCCACTTCTGGAGGTCTCACCAGGAGAATAACCCTGAAGTTGCAGGCCTCTATATTTTCATTCCATATTAAGAAAGAAAGAAATTAAATTGCTACTGTCATTGGAAATTTCCGGTGAAGTCACAGAGCCAGATCAAAAGATGACAGATCCCGAGACCGCATTTCTGGGAGAGCTCGCACTGCCTAGCTCAGCCCTCAGCTTGTCAGCACTTTTGCTTCTGTGTTTCTCCCTCAGAATTACAGAGTTACCACTTCCATTTCTTTACTTTCATTTTAAAAATTGTTTAGTTTAAAGCAGAAAACATTTTTAAATATTAAAAATGATAGAGAACTGGGGACATAACGTGGCTGCCTGCAGGCACAAGGAGCCAAGCTCAATCCCTGTGTGTATGCAGTACCGGCTGTGGTGGCGCTCGCCTGTAATCTCAATGCTGGGGAAGCTGAGACAGGAGGATCGCTACAAGTCTTATCTGCATAGCAAGGCCCTGTACCAAACTTTTAAAAGACATAAAAATTTGAAAATAACATTAAAAATCATACAGAATATCTAAATAAGTTGATAGGAAATAAAAAAATATTGTTATATTGCCTATAGTTATATTCAAATTAGTTGTTCAGATTACTAGCTAAAGGCATGCAGAATTTTGATCAAAAATTAAGTATTATCTATTCCTTTCAATAAACCAATAGAAATTAGTAGTACAATTATCTGCTTTCTTTCATTTGTCTTTTTCCTTATTCCAGTTGTGCTTTCCTTTTGAGCAGTTTTTTTCCCTTTCACTATATCTATTGTGCCCTTAGGATTTTATTTACTCTTTACGTTTCTCATTATAGGGAGAATATACAACGTTTTCATATGTGAGTCTCCTTTATTTCATTTATAAGTATGATTTCTAGTTGCTTCCATTTGCCTTCAGTTTATCTTTCTTTATAGCAGAGTAATACTCCATTGCATAAACATACCACATCTTCTTTACCCATTCCTCAGATGATGGTCTTTTGGGTTGCTTCCAAGATTTAACTGTGACAAGTTGTGCTGCTATAGTGTCACACATATCGCTGTGGTATGATGTTTTCAGTTCTTTGGGAAAAAATCAAGGAGGGGAATAGCTAGGTCGAATGGGACCACCAATCCTAGCTTTTTTGAGGAATCTCCACACTGATTTCCATGGTGGTTGTACCATCCACCTACACAGGGATCCACCTACCTTCACAATTGATGCATGCTCGTTAAAGTCAGGTGGCAAGTGCAACAGGACTGTCCAGCTTTATGTCACAGCACTGCGTGGCAGCAGGGCTGGGGTCAAAATCAGGGTCAACAGGATACTGAATGGTAGCCAAATCCCCACTAGCTCTGCTCAGAAGGAGAGGGAGACCACAGCCGTGC
>PVKA01015320.1:0-50356 GCA_004027165.1 Ctenomys sociabilis
TTTGCACAGATTTCAAGAAGCACAATGACAATCTGCCTAGGAAATAATCAGGCTTCCAAGAAGAATATAATGGATTAATGAAGTGTGTGAGAAACATTAGGAAAAGCAGAGCCTACAGAAGTCTGGCTAGTCTATGCTACAGACTGGGGTAAGTACCTCGTCTTTATGAGCCTCTATTTCTTGGTACAATAGTCCATATCTCTGGTTAGCAATTTCATCTTCAGATAAGTCTGAGTTGTTGATGTCACTGTCCTGGGAACGCTCAGAACCTTCAGCGCTACTGTTCTGGGGTGTTCCAAGAACCCATGGTCTAACTATCTCCTGGCTTTGTTCCAAGTGGCTAACAATGGTTTGCTCCCCACATGCATCTGCTAATAAAGCTACCTCCAGCCCTTCCTTGCTCTCAACTATATCTGAATGTTCCCAGCAATTATCTAAGCCTCCAATATCTCTGATGGGCCAGTGGTATTCAGAATCCAGCCAACTGGCAAATCCACTTGCTTGGCCATCGGGTATACCAGAGAACCCTGACATGTCCATATTATTCACTGTTGAATTCAAAGTTGTTTGGCATATTTGACCTGTATTTGTTCCCCAAACTTCTACCTCTGCAATTCCTGGCATGTTAACATCATGACTATAGTTTCCAGTTATTGTACCTTCAGTTCTCTCTATGTAGGCATCTCCTTTGTAAGAACTTGTATCTCTGTTGATTGCATTTGTTTCCAGAGAATAACTGGGGTCAGCCTTAGATTGCACTGACACCTCATATTTTGCTGATAAAACAACAGCCTGACTTTTATCCCTCTCAACTCTGTAAGCATTTAACACACTCTCACCAAGAATTTCGGCAGCATCCACACTGCTTTGTGCTGGGTGATACATTATAACATGTGTGGGAGTATCAGTTAAATTTTTCTTTATGTCTTTTTTAGCTAAATTCAATCCCTCAGGACTGGCACCTTCGATGTTAGATATAGAGTCAGCCTGGAGAGGCAGATTCAAGATATCTGTATGACTGGCCAGTGTAGTTCCTGAGACTTCTATATTTTCATTATTATTGATTATTACTTGATTCTCATCATGTAGCCCTTGGTCTCTGTCATCAAATTTATCTGTCAAGTCTTTTTCTGATAAGTAAGCTTTCTCAAAACAATTTTCAATAGGTTCTATGCTTTGTAGGCATAGCACTCTCAGATCTTTCTCAGTTTCACTTTCACTAAATTTGAAGGCTTGTTGGTCTTGTTCTATTGTAACTTTGAGGTTTACTGCACTATTTCCTGGGCTTTCACGCATTTTCTGTTCAGATTCCTTAATACCTTCTAGTGTCTTGATAGCAATAGCTCCAATGTCTACCTTTTGACAGGTCTCCACACCTGCCCATATAGAATCTTCTGTCTTCTCATTCTCTTGCTCTTCATCTGACTTTTTAACATCTTCATGATTTTCCTGGAGCAGGCCAGCAGTTTCCATGGCTGACATTTCTGAGTCAAGGAATTCATGTGGCTGTTCCACGTCTGTGCAAGTAGCAATAGCAGCTCCAGCCCCAGGCACGGACTGCAGAGATAACTCTTCATTGTCACCTGGGGGAGCTGGCTCCGGGACATGCTCACCCTGGTCAGCTACAGTGGACCCGTCAGCAGAAAGAAGAACTCCAGCGGGCAATCTCATGTCTTGCTCTGCTTCAGAGAGACACGCAAAGTCTTCTTGAGACCCACTTGGGATGATTTCCTGGCTGACACTGTCTGTACTAGCATCTGGCCCCCAAGCAAGTGCACCTATGGCAATTTGAGATCTTTGCATTTCTTCAGCCAACCCACTGTCTGGAGTTTCCTCCATTATCAGGTTACACAGGGAAAGACTTTTTGAAGAGTCAGTCTTTCAAGTATGCAGAAAAGCAAAGGAAAAAAAAAAAGATAAGATGAAACAGAGCATGGTAAGATCAGATGAGAAACACAAAGCTTTTCAGCAGGGTAGCACAAGTTAAGCCAAACTAAAAAGTCCTTAAATTAATTAGCTCAAGGTTAAGTACATGACTAAGCAATGCAGTAAGGAAAAAGTTAATTCTAAAAAAAAAAAAAAAAAAAAAAAAAAAAAAAAAAAAAAAAAAAAAAAAAAAAAAAAAAAAAATGTATAGCAAATCTCTTTAAAATCCAGAACTTTCTGGATATTTACCTACCGGTTGGACCAAATCAGTGCTTGTCTGTACAATTAAAAAAAAAAGAAGAGTTGTTAAGACAAGGGAGCAAAATTCCCTGAGACATTAAAATCACATGCTGTTCAGAAACAACATTTTGTTAATGGTTGTGACTTTTATTGGTTTAGGGTTAACTTTTATAGCTTAATTGTGTAGGCATATTTTTGTCCTAAAAGTGCTTATGACTAAAAAGGCACAATTTAACACAAAGAAAGCCTCTGTCAATGATATTCTGCAGCATTTGCCTTAGTAGACTCTGAAATGCCAACTTTCAAAAAAATGAGCCAGTCTGTGAGCTCTATAGCCAGCACTGGAGGTCAAGAAATTACACACTCGCCGGGCGTGGTGGCGCATGCTTGTAATCCCAGCACTCGGGAGGCTGAGGCAGGAGGATTGTTGTGAGTTCGAGACCAGCCTGAGCTACAAAGTGAGCTTAAAGCCAGCCTGAACTGCATAGCGAGACCCTGTCTCAAAAAAAGACAAAAAAAAAAAAAAAAAAAAAAAGAAATTACACACTCAATCACAAGCTCTAATGGAGAGCCTGAATAAAATCTGGCCCAAACTCATTCTTCCCTGGGCTCTGCCTTGTGTTAGGGTTCAGATGGAGGATGAAATGGTGTTACCTTCGCTGATTGCCCCAAGAGCTCGCTTGATACTCTGCCCTCAACCTAAAAGCCAATTTCTACACACAAGGGAAAACATCCAAGAACTGAGTTATTAAGAACTGTGAGGAATTATGTCCATGAAGTCATCATGACACATTCTTGTTACAGTTGTATTTCCTAGCAAGTTTGTCCTCTGAAATATCAAAAGTTCTTTCTAAATGAGACCTTCATTTTCACCATGCCCTCTGCATCGAGGGGGAAAAATGTGCTAGAGTTCCAGTGAAAGAAGAGAAACATTGGAATGATAAGATAATTAGTACTGTCTGTTTAATCTCTGAGAAAATAGACCGATGTGAGGCTAGAATTCAAATGGCTGCGTGGTAATCCATCAAATCCTTGCTATGAAGCTGTAGAAAGCCAAATAACTCATTATAAAAGGGACATTTCATCATAAGTGGTGTGAACATGTTCACCTCTTCTCTGAAGAGTTCTCTGATGTTTCAAGAATCCTAAATTATTCAGTAGACACCTAGCACTACCAATGGGGATCTTTTCTGCTTCAAGAAGAAAATAGCAACAGCATCATTTCAAAAGACCAGACCTTTTTTTTTTCTGTCTCATGATAAAAGAATAAGACATGAAATTCAACTTGTGCTCTAATGGCCACATGACTAGAGCTTTTCTAAGACCAAGTCCCTACCCTAAGGCTTGAATCCCTGCCTCTGATCTTTTAATTTTTCAATACTGATGGATGCAGTACCACAAAGGTCTTTTTTAACTCCAAATTCCAGAAATAACTCACGCTTCTACTCTAGCTTAGTTAAACAGTTAACGCCAGCAATAATACCTACATTTTGAAATATACCCACTTTGGGCTAAATGCTCTGCAGACACTATCTTTCTCAACCCTCTCACAGGTCTCCTCAAGGGGAACATCATACTACTTATTCTACAAATGAGTTAAACTGAGACTTAGTGAGTTTTAGAAATTGCTCCGAGTCACAAAATTTTTTTAAATTTTACAGTTTGGACACAAGCTTTCTAGCTCTGAAGCTCATATTATTGATAAATAAGCTTCAATGAACATAATGGTGAAATGATTCCCATCAACCACATATATGTCTGGCCTTATTATGCCAGGTGCTCTGGGTCCCAACTTCCTAGAAAGAAACAAAAGGGACAACGCCACCTTCTTGGTCTCTAGCCAGCCAGCAATTCAGGTCCCTGGTGCACTACACTCTACAAGGATCTCTAGATTCTAGATATGCATAGAATTTTCAGGGGCTAATGGTTGTTTGAGAGAAATCATTATCATTATAAGTATAAGTCTTCCTTCACCAACACATGCATAAAATACAACGTGGTTTCCAAACTTTTGTAGATTAAGGTACATGAAAAGAAAAAGTTCTTAGATCTCTTACCGTCCATAGGTCCCAAGGCAATGTCTGAAAGAAAACAAACAAAACTGCTCTTAGTATACAAATGCCAAGCATTTAAAAATATATGGTGTGCGGGGAGACCAAAAGATGATGAAAACTTTTGGCTTTGTAAATGTTTTATTACTTGATTTTTCTTTATTGAGACAGAGTCTTACTATGTAGTTTAAGCTGGTCTTAATCTCATTGTGTAGCCCAGGCTGTCTTCAAATTTATGGTGATCCTCCTGCCTCAGCCTCCCAGGCTCTGAATTACAAGGCTTGAGCCACCATATCTGGCATCGTAAAACATTTTTTTTTAAAAAAAATCAGCAAAACATTCTTCAATAGAACTTTCTTTGCTGTTAGAAATGTTTCCTTTGTGACCCAAAATGATAGACATTAGCCATGTGTGGCTTGTGGGTACTTGAATTATGCTCAGATGACAAAACCAAATTTTAAATATTACACAATTGTACTTCTTTTTAGTTTAAAGAGCCACATGTAGCTAGTGCCTACCACATTGGATAGGACAGTTCTAATCAATCAGACTCTTACAGTGTAATTAGAAAACAACCATACAATATAGGAAATATGATGAATGGGGTTGCTTTAATTTACAGGCTACTAAAATAAAGTGTTGAGGGTCAGCCTGATAGCTCAGTGGATTAAAGCGCCTGCTTAGGCAGAGATCGGTGGCCATTACTCAATCCTTGGCATGTTGGCATGTTGTGCTGGCCCTGCCCCAGGGGCACGCTAAGATCTTGATTTTTTTTTTTTTCTCTCTTTTTGAGACAGGGTCTCACTATGCAGTTCAGGCTGGCCTTAAGCTCACTTTGTAGCTCAGGCTGGTCTCGAACTCACAACAATCCTCCTGCCTTAGCCTCCCGAGTGCTGGGATTACAGGCCTGCGCCACCACGCCCAGCTCTAACTGCAAAAAAAAAAAAAAAGAGTTTAAGATCTTGATTAAGACTGGGTATGGTGGCATGCACCTGTTATCTCAGCACTTGAGAAGCTAAAAACAGGAGAATCACCACGAGTCAGATCTACATAGTGAGACCCTGTAGACCCTGTGGATCCTGTCTTAAATAAATAAAGAAAAAATAAAAAGTAAAATAAAATGAAGTGGTGAGATATTCGAGTTTATCACATGCTAGAGAAATTACAGATATTAATTATTGTTAACATTTTCCCTTCACCCAGCACATTGAAGAGTTAATCCTGTGACCAGTCTGATTGTAAATGAATCCCAGAAAAGTAGTTTTTCAATTTGTTGAATTAGATGACATGCAGCTTCATTAATTGGTAATGACATAAATCATAAGGGTTCCCACTAAGACATATGAATAAATTGCACTTCCTACTGAGATTTCAATTATAAATCTTATTGATCCTGAAGAATGAATCTGTACGGTCCAAATACTTCTACTGCATGTGGGAAGAGCAGGGCAGACCGATTGTCTTGGTTAATTTTCTCCCATTAATGAGACAAAATACCTGACAACCAAAGAGAGGGAAAGGTTTATTTAGCTCAAAGTTTATGGAGACGTCAGTCCATAATCAGCTAGCTCCAAGGCAGAGTGGAGGGCACAGCGGCAACAGTTCAAGGTGCAAGAAGAGAGCGAAAGCAGTAAGGGCAAAAGGGGAACAGCAGGCCTCTTTTCCTCCCCTATATTGTAAGCATGCTCTCACCCCTATGGTGGGGGTAGCACTCACACCACCTCCCTGCAGCCCTCCTCTTGCACAGGCGCAGGATGTTTACAAAGTAAGGATCCTGGCTCTCTGATGAGTCACTTAAGCTTCTGGACTTCTCACCTTGACACAAGGCATCAACCATCATACCTTTCTTTCCTCATTTTCTCTGTAGTTGAGAGGTGGTGCTAAAAGCTCATGTGTTTGTGACTAGATCCATGTTTACCCACTTGTTTCAATGTGAATAGTGATAGAGCCTGGCACTCCCCATCTTAAATTATGACCATTCCCAGGGGAGAGTGTAGATGTTGCATTTGGTGTAAATTAAAGAGAGCTGGGGCCTATGATCCTATCATCCCTCCACTTAGCCTGGGTCGATCCTACAGCACTGCACTATCAGCCTGCATCTCTGCACAGCATGGCTGGTCTCCTCCTCAGCACCTTCATACAGGATAATGAAGAGAGGAGGGCAGACCTGTTTTGTACATGGACTCCTACAGCATCTACTATGCCTTTTCTGATTATCCAGATCAGTTTCTGTCTCCCTACCCAAGAGCCCTTTATAAAATACAGATCACAAGCACCACACACCTCCACAGAACACAGACAACACCTACGTTTTCTCCAAAGAGAGGCAGCAATGTGCAACACGTGTTTATCACACAGACAACACCTACGTTTTCTCCAAAGAGAGGCAGCAATGTGCAACACGTGTTTATCACTCCACAGGATCCTGAAAGGATGTGTTAGTGCACAGAGCACCCTGAGAACACAAGACAAGCTATCATCTTAGCAGGTAGAACAACAGGTAAAGGAGGTCATTATGAGTGAAGAAAAAAAGAGGCTGCAGGAGGTAATGGCCTTGGATGGTCTCTCAATCAAACTAAGATTTTCTTCTCACACAGAAAGTCAGAGGGAGCATGACCTGGGGCTGCTCTGCAGTGAGGTGACCCATTACAACCACCAGGAGCCCAGCAGAGTCTATATCCCAGCTTTGGAGAACAACAGAGATGCACAGAGTTGGCCCTACCTGCAATACCCTGTCTCCTTCAAAATGAATACTTTGGAAGATACAATCAAATCCTTTTCTAAAAGATTTTGTTTTTTGACTTGGAAGAATCCTTTAACACAAGTACTTGGGTCCAGGTCTGTAATCCAAGCTACTGAGGAGACTGAAGCAGGAAGATTACCTAAACTCAGGAATACCCAGTCCCCAACCTGGGAAAGCAGAGATCCTTTAGTGTTAAAGCCACACAAAATTGCATGATTTATGGATTAATTCAATCATGAATTGATATAAAATTGTTTTCTTGATTCAAATTTTCACATAGACATGCTGAGGAATCTCTCACCCACTAATCATTGAAACTTACTTCAGCCATGACAGTAATGAATTCTGCAGAGTGAAACAGAGAAAGTTCTATGAATTCTATTGGCTTCACTCAATGATAAATCTCTACAGAAGGATGCTGAATTACATGGACATTGGTTTGCTAGTATTTAGTGGATGCCAGAGTAGAGCAGAGCCCTCAAACTTGTTCACAATGACTACTCTAACATTTCTCAAAATGTGATTTATTACAGAATATTTCAATGTGTGCTAAGACACATTTGCATTAAAGCACATTTATCTACCTAAACATATTTGGGGAAGCTTAAATTAAAATATCCAGATTTAAAAAAAACAAAAAACAACTGCATAACCTCTCAGAGCCTTGAATATTATAATGTACATTGTGAATCTCCTAGAAAAGTTAATGGAGACAACTGTCTGAAACACTTACCTATGAGATCCAGTTTTGCAAAGCACTTGAAAGTTAGTTTCCAGCTTACTTAATTTCCCATCTATTAACATACTAGACTTATTGTTTCAATTTTAAAATAGGAAGCCAGTGACATTCTAAAATAAAGACTGGATTAGAATCTTTATTTATTGAGGTTCATATTAGCAGATCGCTACCATAAAGTATAGTAATATACTATAAATATCAACTTGGCTTCCAGACCAAGAAATAGAGGTAGGTCTCAATTCATTAATTAAGTTCTACAACATTTTTTATTTGAGATTGGGTCTCACTCTGTAGTTCAGGTTGGTCTTTAACACACAATAATGCCCAGGTTAGCCTTCAACTGTGGCAGTCCTCTTACCTCAGCCCCCATAGTGCTGGAATTACAGGCACACACTACCACAAGTGGCTTACAATGCACTTACATTAATTAAATTCCAGTGTACTCTAGTATTGTTAGATTTGCCCAAACTCAAACAGGAGGCCCTAACTTACCTCACAAATACTAATAAAAGCTTTTTATGGCTTGTCAAAATTTGAGTTAATTTTCTTATATTAGCATAGGAAAGTACAAATTATGTATATCCCAGAGGAATCACCTATAAGTCATGAGAACTCCTATTGTAAGCTTTTCCCTGCCAGAGATCTTGTAGCAAGCACTATTGGTACAGGAGTAATGCTGAGCGTGAGCAAGAAATGGACATATGAGAAAGGCCAGCTTGATGTCACACACACACACACACACACACACACACACACACACACACACACACACACATACACCCCAACAGAAGCATTGTACCCTAAGTTCAGCACAATTAGGTTGCAGAAATTATTAATGGGGTAGATTCTTGTGATTACTTCAAAGATGACTTAATTTACCAAGTATGAGGGAGAAAACCAGAGACAACAGAAGAAGAATGAACTAGAAGCAAAAAGGAAAGGCCATAATCAGAAGACATAAAACCTATCATGTGGGTCTGGACACCTTTGCAAGCAAAGGGTGGCAGTGAAGATTACCCTGCAAGAGTTTCTGGACAGACAAGTTCTGTGGGAAGAGAAACCTAATCAACTGAAGAAGTTTCTAGTAGTTGACATGCAAAGGGTTCTTTTTCTACCCTTCCTTCCTATTAGGAAATAATTATCAGTCAAAAAGAAAAGTAGGTAATAGTCATTGGAAAGGCATCGAAGACCTCAGTTGCTCCATGAGCTTACCAAGGTTTCTAAATTATTATCCACTAAATCCAAAATCCATTTGATACCTGAGACATGGGTGAGTGGGTCACTGCTGGGGTCACTTCAGGCTTGAAAGGGTCAAAGTCCAGATCCAGCAGAGTTTCCTCCTTCTTCACTTCAGTGACTTCATTCTGCTAAAACAAAGTAAAATATGCATTAGCTTGAATGTGACAAGACTCTCTGATAATTTTATTCAATACCTTCCACAGTGCTCTAAGAGTTTAGAGCACTCATCCACTTCAGCCACTCATCCACACACTCCGAGTTCAGCTAAATTCAGGGAGAGGAAATATAACCAACTCTGGCCAAATGTAACCAAAGTGTCCCTGAAAGAGGTCACAGGTTCCAGTTCCTGTCCTTTGTAAAAATGTCTTTGAGAGGTGACCTAATGCCACCTAGATGCAAGGAATCTCCTTTTGTCATAGCTTGTGTCTAGATGTCCCCCATTGGCCACATGCATTCCTAAGGGAGGCTGTTCAGGGGTGGCTGGATCTAGGATGTGATTGCTTCAACTGAATGTGCCCCAACCTGGGAGTGGGTGGCACTGCCCACCGGGCAGGTGGGCTGGATGGCACATAAAGGCAGCCTCACTTGCTTGCTGCTTTCCTGTCTCCTGCTTGCTTGCCATGGATTACTTTCTGTTCTTCCATGTCCTTCTGCCATGCCACCCTGCCTTAGTGCCAGCCAATTCTGGACTAAAACCTCTACAAACTGGGAGCTAAGGGCATCATTCCCCCTTCGGCTTTAAATGGTGCGTCTCTTTGGTTCAACAATGAGAAAACTAACCAAGACATATGCAAATGACAGTGGGAGAATTTATCCAATGGGAAAATATACCAACTACAATCATTGTCTGTGCTGTTTCATGAGGTGCTTTCAGTTAGGGATAGTAGTAAGGCATTAGACCACTTTAATCTCTTTATAAAAATAAAACTTAAATGGGTCACTTTATATTAACATATCAGAGAATCTTTCCAGCTATCTCTCAGCTTTCTAGTTTTCAAGATTCCCTTTGAAGTTAGAATCTCATTTTCTCCAAGCATTGATATTTATTTCCCTACTATGACCAAGATGATATATCCCTTTCATTCACAATAACCAATGTTTTCTTGCAATCCAATCAACATATGGAAGGACCATACTTATATAAATGTGTGGTGTTTAACTGTACTAACTACAGAGCATTTTAAGTCACCTTATTTTTATTTATTATTATTATTAACATATTTGGTTGTTTCAGGGTCTGGCTGTGCAGCTCAGACTTATAGTGATCCTCCTGTTTTCAGCACTTGGATTACAGGCATGCGCCACTATGCCCAGACTCTCAGCCTACCCTGAGAGCGAGGCTGGTGCAGCGTGTGGTGCAGGGGATCGAACCACGATCTCTACATTTGCCTAAACTTGCCTAAGCAGGTGCTTTAGTCCACTGAGCTATCTCATCTGCCCTCTGTCACTCTATTTTTAAATGAGACAGTTGTACTCATCAATCCTAACATATACTTGGATCAGCTGTCAATTTCCCTGAAAGAAATATGTAAATTCACTGTAGGACTTTATGATGGTCATGGGCTTGTACCATGGGTAGTCATGACATCTTAACACAGTGGCTTGCACAGCAGGGACTGGAACCCTCAGCCCCACCCAGGAGCCCGCTAGATAGAGGTGCAGATTCTCGATTCCACCTCCCACCTTGCAAATGTCCAGGAGCTCTTCTGAACAGTCATACATGATAGCTACTTATCACTACAAGGGAGCAAGCCACTGATTTTTATATATTTAAGTAAAGCTAGCTTATCTCACTTGGTGCACAGAAAAAGAAATAAGTGAATGTGAATCACGATTCCCCCTTACACACACCCACACACTTGCAAGTATGGACATGAGATGAGACCATTTAGTGGATGGAAACACTTCACATCATACTCGGTGGTCCAGCTGCTGAAATGGGGCTGATTCTCAACTTCAGAAAAATAACAACGAATATTCTACATCATTCCCAGATTGAAAGAAAATAACACAAATGAAGTGGAGCCTCCTAAATGAGACACAGAGTCTGTGGTGATTTGATTTTTCAAAGTCAGTTGCAGGCAAATAGACATGACTTGCAGCAGTAGAAAGGCACAGGTAGAAAAGCACTTGGGGGCCCTGCCCCAATCGCCAGTGAAGCCTGGGTAGGAAGCGGTGTTGCACTTCTTAAAAGTTTCCTTTTCTGACTCCCCCACCATGATCTAAACTCCTCTTCACTTGTACACAGCAATACCAGCGAACATTAATGCTGCCCAAAAGCCTTAGGGTACTCCCCTGAATTTGTAATTTTCCAAAGTGCTTTGATCCCCACTTCTCCCAACATGAAGGGTCCTTATCTGGGAACCAGCAAATTTCAAATAAAAAAATATTTAACAAGAAAGAATGCTTGTGAACCTCATCTTCGCCTCAGAAATAGTCTGTTTGTCACATTCTGGCCATTTTGGCTGGCCTATCGCCTAAAGAGGGAGACCCTCAGCTAAGAACCCAGCACTTGAGAAAGCCGAAGTCTTCAGTTGTGATGGACACTGAGAGGGTGCTCATGGAGGACCCATGTAAAGCAACCAAGTAAAGGGCATTATGACTGTAAAGTATGGAGAGAGAGACAGACAGACAGACAGAGAGACAGAGAGAGAGAGAGACTGGGACATGGCAGCTACAAAGGACAGTACAACTTGGAAATTAAAGATGCGAAAGTTTGGTGGTAGGGCAACTGGTCAATTGTGGGTAAGATCTTTTGCTCTACCCACGGTAGCATCTGTGCGGCCACAGCCATAGAATTTGCCTTTGTAGTGATAAACACACAAAGCCTTTCTCAAAGAAACTGCTAACACACACTTCACAACTTAGTTGATTTATCAAATTGAGCATCTTGTGCACACAAAAGAAAGATAAATAGTGGCCCAAAGCCACTGATAAATATCCTTGAAAATGATGAAGAATCACCATCCGCCACTGCACTGCTCCTGAGCGTTGATTTTCTGAGTTTATTATTGTTTTCACTTCACTACCTGTGTTGTTATCAATGGGTTGTGACCATAACCCAGACATTCAACACTACTCATGCACACAGTAACTGCTATGTTGTCTTAGCACCTCCTGAAAAATGTAAATATTACTTCGATCCCCAGAGAAAATGATATGGGCATGGCTTCTCTGGGGACTTTCACTGAAAACAAAGATAGCTTCAGTAGCATTAGGAGAAGTTCTAGAGGCCACAACTATTTTGGAGTCTAGGAGACAAAGCAGCCAGCTAGATGGATGGGTGTGCAGGTGGCTGCCCCCAGAAAAGGTGGCCAAGGTGTCTTCAAATGCAGAGGGAGCCCCAGCATTCCCACCTTGCTACTCATATAAATGATAGGGCCTTGCTAATGGGCCAATATAAAAGAAATAATAGAAGAAACAAACAGGAATTAGCATATATCCAGAGACTCACCAACATTCTTCAAAAGGAACAAAGCATTCAGAAGCAATGTGTGGCAGTAATCAGCGGTGTGCACATCCAGTTAATAGAATAGGATGAGTAGGTATGGTTTCACAGAGACATTATTTTGACAAGTAAAAATGCTTCATGGGACTTCAGTAGAAATTTGCAATCATGTGATTCTAAATTCTTTGCTACAGAATAGATGTGTACTTAGAGAAAAAGAAGTTCAAAACAAAATAAACCAACATTTATTTACTTATTGCTAATTATTTTATTTTGTACTTTTCAATATATTTCAACTTTCTATGAATACTATGCACTACTCTTAATAAAAATAAGAGTATTCAAATTCTATATGCATCCCATTTAAGAATGCTTTAGAGCTACAAAATAATTTAAATAAGCCCGAGTGACAATTAAAATTATGTTTCTGGCTCTAAAATCTGCTGTGTTCTCTAGAGTTAACCCCAAAATGTCTCTCCATCATGGTACTTTCTTTTCCTCTTTCCTTTCTTCCCTCTCCTTTTCTTTATCATTTGTTCATTCACTGTCTTTCTTTCTTTGGTACTAGAAATTAAACCCAGGACCTCCCCACAGACCTACACTCCAGCCCCTTTTTAAATTTGAAACAAGGTCTCACAAAATTGCTAAATTACATCAGGCTAGGCTCAAACTTGCAACCTTTCCAGCTCAGCCTCCCTGAGTGGTAGGATTGTAGGCCGCCATGGTACTCTCATAAATATCCTGTTTCTACGCCAGACACTCACCTGGGAAGGTGTTGTCACACTGATTTCTGGAACAAAGTTGTCCTCAAAGAAATTGATGATATTCTCCGGCTGCAGATCCTTTGTTGGGGTGACTTTTGGCAAAGGTGGGACAGGTGGCCCTTTCCTTGTCTAGGAGGCACCAAATATAAACATTCAAGAGGAGCTGAGCCATAAAGAAATGTCACATCAAGAAAACTAGGTAGACAAATCAAACTCTGAAACTTTTATCTGTGTACAGAAAAGCCCCTACTGGAGGAAGTCAAGAATGCTGTCTAGGTGAGTGGCTTCCTGACCATGACAAACTATAGTTTCACAGGAAGATCTCAGGCTTGGGGCCAGGGAGATGGCTCAGTGGAATAAGTCCTTCTCTGGCAAGTGCAAGGGCCTGAGTTCAATTCCTAGTTCCACCAAAAACAAAAGAAGATCTCAGGCTATGTATTATGCCTTAGATCTAGGATGTCCCCCTAAAGTTTCATGTATTCAGAGGTGGATTTGGAACGTGACTGTGGATTGGATCATGACAGATGTACAGACATCAGTGGGTTCATAGCTAGATGTGCTGTTGGGAGGTGGGGTCTGGTCAGAGGTCATAAGAGGTGTGACTCGGAAGGGATATCTTGCTGTTGATCCACCCTTCTCCTTCTGCCTCCTTGGTGTTCTGAGATGAGCATATGTTTCTCCCTTCCACCATCATTTCTACTTTGGATCCATCCAACCATGGTCTGTACTCCCTAAAAACTACCAGCCAAAATAAACCTCTCTCCTTGGTAGTGGATGCAAGTACTCTGTCTCAGTGACTGGAAAATAAGGAATAATCTATAAAATGGCAGATTCTAGACTAACATATAATCTCTTCATCACAACACAAGCATAAGACAGGGCTGTAGGGCCTTTAAAGTTATGCTAAAGCCATACCTTCACTAAGGATACTTTAGGATTTCTCCTTTTGGCAATAGAATAGAATTTTAAAACTAAAATCAGGAAACTTTTGTTTTGAATCATTGAGATCAACATCAACAACTTCCACCTCACTTCCTACTCAGAATTCTGAGATAAAACAGGTCTGTCTAGCACACATGTCTCTCCTTAGTTTACTGTCTTCACAAACACTTTCACTGGATTAGGAGTTTTCAGATTTTCCCATAGGAATTTTATTTTTATTCAAAGTAGGAAGAATAAGGATAGGAAAATTTTCACTTTATCGCTTTTGCTGGGCCTTCACTGTCTCATTTTCAATCATTTGATTCACATAACTTTCTCAAGGAACTACTAACATAAAATGACATGTAAACTTTCACTGGTGATTTTGCAGTAAGTATAGTCAAAAGTGCTAGGGAAAGGGTTTCATGGAGTCTTTAAAGACTGAAAGATTTTTCCAGTAATATCAATTAAACCCTGGGTTCAAGGGCCAGCAAGATGGCTCAATGGAATAAGCACTTTCCTGGCAAGTGCAAGGGTCTGAGTTCAACCCTGGGTTCATATATGCTAAGCAAACACTCAACCACTGAGCTACACTTTCACCCCTGAAAGAGGATTTTGAGGGCAGGAAATAGGAGAGGAGGTGGGCAAGCCAATCTAAACAAACTGAGGTGTTAAATTTCAAGAGATCCGAATACTGAACACCATCAGAAATATTAAAGTTAAACAATAAAAAGAGATGGAGGTCTTAATGGTAAGCACAGTGAGTTCCTTTATGCCCTGATACTTGTGATCTCCTCTTACCTGTGAAGGTGACCTGGGCCGTGCCGGAGCTGGAGATGCAGGCGCTAGTGTGTGATTGGGACTGGCTGTTGGGCTGGGCAGGGGCGAAGGCTCTTCAGGAGGCGATGGTGTCTTTGCAATGCGTAGAGGACCTGAATCACTACATGAACATGAATTAAGCAAAAGACCCTCTTAGAAATGGGATTCATTTGATCTGGAACGCTCCATTACAGAGAAATCCTGATGCTTAATAGGTATTCTCTGTTACCCAACTACCTGCTTCCAGCTTATTTTGGTTGTGGGTCATGGTGATGCTGATAAATGGTGCTACTTCTTAAAGTCTGTGAGCCAGATCCTGGTCCTCTATCATTTGCCTTCACAGTAGCCATACATCATTGTCCCCACTTATAGGGAAGAAGAGTGGAACCATGACATGTTTAAAACAAAAACCCTAGCATCCCTCAGTGATTTTGGGCAGAGTTTCCCAATCCTGGGCCACAGATCTGTACAGGTTCACTCCTCATTAATAGCCTAAGATGCCCAGCAGGACTGGTGTGCAAGCTGGAAAAGATTCGTTTGTATTTGCAGTGGCTCCGCACCACCTGAGCTCCATCTCCTCTCAGACCAGTGGAGCATTTCTTTCTCATAGGAAAGAGAACCTCCTGTGAACTGTGCACGTGGGGATCTAGGTAGCAAGATCCTTTGGAGAATCCAATGCTTGATGATCTAGGGTGGAACTGAGGTGGTGCCACTAGCTCTGGGGAGCAGCTGCAGATACAAATGGAAATCAGCAAAGAGGTTTGAATGCACAGTAAATAACCATCCCCAAAGCGTCTCCACCCTGACCCATCTCCTCATCCATGGGATAAGGTGTCTTCTGGGAAACCAGTCCCTGGTGCCAATAATAATAGTAATAGTAATAATAATAATAACAACAAAAACAACAACAAAGGTTGGGACCACTGATTGAATGGATCAGAATTTAGGTCTTAGTTATACAAACTTCTTTTCTATCTATTGTTCCAAGCAAGCACTAAAGAATCTTCCCAACCCAAGCTGAATTAATTTAAGTGGTTTCACATTTTATCAACAAGAGAAACTCAGCAGGTCATATGTTACAGAAAAATCTACTTAGAAAACTGTATGTTTTATACTCCAAGGCATGTTAAGAGTGTATGAGCAAAGCTGTTGTAGGAGTGTGTTTGCTGACATCATTTGGAATTAAATATATTAGTTATCACTGATTACACTGTACAAAGCAATGATTCAACTTAGACACCTTGAACAGTGCAAATACGTTCTTCCACTGATGAGATTCAGTGATGTTTAATGAGAAGCCACTATGTTCTTGGCACCAGGCCAGAGGATGGAGGACAGCTAAGCTCAATGACTAAGACAGTACTCAGGACACATCTTGCTCTCTAAGAATGTCTACAGTTTACAGCTAGAAGGAACGGAATCTATAGCCTAAAATAAAAAAAGCAGATGCACAGCAGTATGTCTACATATCCAAGCACCAAGGGAACTGGGTGCTTTAGGGAATACACAGGCTGCAAGATTGGGGCCATGCGCCAGCACTCATGGCCCATGATTGAAAATAGCCCCACTCTAAGCTCCTTAGAGAGCTCTTCAAATTACTCACCACCTCGTTCTGCAGAGCACATTGGAAAAAATTAAAGGGACAACTGTTAAGTCGTCATAACTTGCATTTTCCTCACTTCATCTGATTCAACAACACTGGAACTTTTAAATGCATTTGTTCTTTGCATTTCCATGTAAGGGGGAAACCTTTACATTTTTATCATACTTCAGTTTTGAAACATCATAAAGTCATTTTGATATTCCTGCTTTAACTCTTCTTTTGTGCCTAGCCCAACATTGAAATAACCAAACTGAAACAGTAGCTTGGCCTCCTATGTTTTTATATAATGCTCTTCCTTTTATAGCAAAAAGATATATTTACTGCCCTCCTAGTGGAGAAGCATGGAAGAGATTATAAGTCTTAGAATAAGGAAACCAGTACTTTCCAGAGACATCCAGACACTAATTCAAGTGGATGCTAAGGCATATCTAAGACTATATGTTTATAAATGTCTTTTTATAAGTGTCTGCACTGATATTAAAATCACAAATATAGCAAGCCAGAACTCCATATTACCTTAAAATCCATTTAGCTAAATAGTATATTACTTTTCTATTGATTTGAAAATAATGAGATATTCAGCAGGAAAGATTATGTTAACTGCAGCCAGCTGAAAGCTGGATCTTTTCCAGCCTCCAGATACGCTAACCTACATTCCTTGAGTACACAAGGCCTGAGAGGATGGAATGAAAGCAATTCTAAAATCATGGAAAATTGGTGTAAAACCAATCCCTGGCAGGAAAGACAGTTCACAAGACACTAGAGGGCCACAAGCCTTCTAGTGTCTTAGACTGGCATGTTCACAGCAGCCACATGCGATGAATCGAAAACAAAGCAGGGGTAAGACCCTGAAGATGCAGGAAGGGCCACCCCGACTTCTTTACTTTCTCCACATGGATTTGTTACAAACATCAGCAGTCATGATAAAAACCAGAATTGGCTGTCTCTATGAGCCTGGACAATTTTTTTTTTCTTTTTTAGAGAAAGTAACGTGTGGATGTAGAAATTATATATTAGTATTGCTCTCAGGTTCCATGTAAAGCAGAAAAAGAAAGAGGCAGAGACAGAGAGAGATAGAGACAGAGACTCTCTGTAATTCTGTTGTGGCCACAAGAACACTTGTGGGACATCTGAAAGCCAGAAGTAAATATGAAACCTCTGAGTTAAGGTTGGCATCTGTCATTAGATACAAAGTCTCCTTTCAGGCTTTTACTGATGAAGAAAATCAAGTTGAAGTAGCAGCAACTTATCCACAGAATGCAGAAATTCCAACCAGCGCCGTATGAAAGGTGGATAGAAGTGAAGTCTGCTCCGTGGAGCGCTGGCTTACCTGGGGGCGCCTTGGATGGTGAAGGCCTTGTCGGCATGCTGGTCACCCAGTTTTGTCATTACTTCATAGAGCTTGTGGCAAAGCTAAGGGGACAAAGGCCACTTGTCTATTAGCTGTTAGTCATCTCGGTACCAGTACAGCATAACTTCTCCAAATGAGAAGCTGTTTATTGAGAAACTGAAACTTTTAATAGAATTATGGTGGCCTTAAGATACTTGAAATTCTTTTTATGATCCAAATGTAAAATCTACATCCAAACCAAAACAAACTAAACAGAAACATCTTTTAAAATCATGAAAATATATTTATTCACTGGAGTACACAACAGAAAACAAAAGCCTGCTATTTTTCTACTCTGTTAGAAACAGCACCACAACTAACCTGCTGAACTAGAAAACATCACTTGTACAATATAGCTGTTGATTTTCTGAATATTTTGAAGCTACTTTTGCCTGAGAAAAGTACTTAGAATCCTGACTTCACAAGCAGAGTGAAAAGGAGAACAAGACGGAGGACTGTGGCAAAATCTCCAAAATACACAGAAAGCTTTACAAATGTGACACAGAGTAAATGGGCCACTACTATAAGGTATGTGCTAAAGGAGGAATACCTGGGATAATGCTGAGCTGATTAATTTGCCTCCAAATACATTTTCCTTTATATTTCATATGGAGAAGTAATCAGAGCTACTCACCACTGCAATTTCCTTATGAAACTTGGCCTCCAGGCTGGAAACATTTTTGAAAGTGTTAACATAAAATCCAACCCGTCTAGCACACAGAAATACAAAGAGAGAGGAAAAGAGAGATCAGTTGGGGGGGAAAGGTTTTTCATGGCAATAAAATGCATTAAACACATTTGGTTTTATTTATGTAACTTTTAATAACATCAAATGAAATGAAACAACTCAGAATTCACACAACTTCTTACACGACAAGGACCAAAACAATGTTTTTGGCACAAAGCACAGCCTCTCCTAAAATTCGGTTATCACCCTAAGGCAGTGGCTCACAAATCTTTTCTTTCTTTTTTGGCACAGGGTCTCACAACGCAGCTTGGACTCGTGGTGAGCCTCCTGTTTTCAGCCTCCACAGCTCTAGGATTCCAGGCATGCATCACTGCGCCCGAACCCCGGTACCCGCACTTGCCAAAGCAGGCGCCTTAGTCCTCTGAGCTATTTTGCTGGCCCCATGGTGCACACATTTAGGTGTACATTATGATCATGAAGGAATGTGGGGGAAGTGCTTCTGACTCAGTAGGACTGGGTGGCAGATCGAGGATCCGCATTGCCAGCAAGTTTCCAGGTGACATTGATGGAGCTGGTTTAATACTTTAGGAAGAACTATTCTGAGAATTTGTTTATGTTTTAGCCAAATGTCTTGAAAACTTCTGAGATTAAGAAAGTTAGTTTTCCTTTGTATAAAATGCAGGTAGTTTAGTTTCAGTATTCCATCTTTGAGCTCCAGGATCTACATAATAGAGGGAAATGGAAAACACACGGATGCAATTGTTGGGCAAAAGTCATAGTGAGCAAAGTCACAATGCTTCTCTATTTTAGGTCCCCAGGACTAACTCCACCAGCCATAGGGACCCCAGATAAGTTCCCCATGTCTCTAAGTGAGAAATCTTTGTACTCTATTTTAATACAGTCTTTCTGAATACCCCTGAGAAAATGACTACTTTAATTCATGTGCTTGTTTTGATAGCACTCTCAAAACTAACCCCAGCATCCAGAATGTTTACTTAGATTCTAAGTCTCACTCAAAAGTCAAGCAAGGACTGAGGTTTCTTAAATACTAGGTAGATCTAGCATATGGAATAGCATCTATTCACAGTCTTATAATATGTTCAGGCATGCAATAGGCCAGTGCACAGTAGGTACATCTGCATAATGAGAAAAACATGGGAAGAAAATGAACTTCTAGGGCCAGCAATGTAGCTCAGCAGACTAGGCACCTGCTTAGGCAAGCACAGGGGCCCAGGTTTGATCCCCAGCACCACATGCCATGCCGCCACTGCCCCTGGACACCCTGAGCTAGCAACCGAGTCCAGGCATGGTGGCACACACCTGTAGGGTCAACTAGCTGAGCTATTTCCCCCATCTGTGGATTGTCTTTGCACTCTCTTGATTTCTTCTCCTTTGCAAAAGCTTTTCAATAGCATGAGGTTTTAGTGGCTGATTTTTTTATATTATTTCCTATGCATTTTTTTTATGAAACCTTCGCCTACACCTATGTCTTCAAGAGTTCTACCTACTCTCTCTTCAAGCAGATTTAGTATTTCTGTTTTAATATTTGGATCTTTGATCCATTTTGATTTAATTTAATGTACAGTGATAGACATGGGTCTAGTTTTAGTCTTGGGCATGTGGAGAGCCAGTTTTCCCAGCATCCCTTCCCAACACGTCTCTGCAGAGAAGTCCTTCTGGGGCCCGATGTATGGTAACTTCTCTAGAACCCTAGTCAATGGTAACAGTTATTCTTAACAGCTATGGACATACAAGCCCATTGAAGGAGCACCCAGAGCACTGATTGATGAATATATGCTGTTTATACTTACAACGGAATTAAATTGAAAGGTGCATAGTAAATTATAGTCATCTGTGGCTGCTCAGTTGCTACAATCAGCTATCTGTAATTAAATATCAAAAATGTGTGGGTATGGGCACAAATAGCTAAAGGAGCTGAGAGAAGGAAGTAAGGAGCTGGAGCCAGCTGTGAACACTGCAAGAGTGGACAGAGGTTTCCCCAGATGATGAGTAGCAGTGAAACAGGAGGTTTACGGGGAGGCCATTGAAGTTTATTAACATACATTATTTTAATTGATGTTTTATTCTAATAAACAAAACCCTAATAAATACCTCTGATTAAAACTTTGTTAAAACGGGAATCCTCTGCCATCCCACTTACCATGGAGACAGGGTGGGAAAAAGAGCCATTTTTCTCTTAGCTCTCCCCAAACTCTGAGCCATGAGCCCACTGACATTACTCTGCCGAGACTTCAGGGCTGCACATTAGACCTTCCACAGCACACACACCAGCTTTTAAGCTGCGCCCAGTACCCCATTCACCGAGCTCGATAGCTCAGTGGCTTCCCCTCTCTCTTTCACCCTATTCTAATTCTACCACAGCAGATCTCAACATCCATAGGACTACCCAACTGAACAAGCCTGCAGCTCATGACTGCAGCATTCTATTTATACACACGCTGTTGCCTGCAAAGCCCAGCTACACCATCTCTGAAATGGGATGATTCAGGAACATTCACTGAGCTGATTTCTTAGGCCACCAGACCGCTCCATGCTGGTTCACAGTGTTCTATCCCCTGTGATGCTGAGGCTCCTTTCCTCCTAGGCCACTGCCTTGCTTCTGCTTTATCAAATGAGGGCCCCACTGCACAGCCTTCAACACTGTGCTGCCCTGTGAACATCCTCCCACCTCGTCCTTATCCCCTCCTTGCTCCACGTACTCTCAGTCTTAAATTCCCACTTTTGTCACTGGCATTGCCATCTTCACAAAATGACAGCAGCTATGTTCCCAAAGCTTCTCTCTCCCTATCATCTTCCTATGGCTACCATTCCTTCTGCCCATGGCAGCCAAGATCTGCTGCCTCTACTTCCTCATCTCCCCTGTGGGCTCCAGTGCCTATATTCAAGCTTCTGACCCCACTGTCATTTGGGTCATGTCTAGAAGTCACCATTTTTCATCTTCATCTTCTTGATTTTTCTACTATAAATGACATACTTGACAGTTCCTTGTTTTAAAAATTCTCCTCATTTTAAACCTTTTGTGATACAATTCTTCCAAGAATACCTCAATGAAGTATCTACTTCTTAGGTTTCTCTGAAAAGTCCTTTTCTTCTACACATTCCTTGAATGCTGGGGCTCTCAAAGGCCCTAAATCTTGCCTGGGGATCTGTTCTACTACCTACATCATCAACTCTCATGGCATCGTTTCCATTCATATAGAAATGACTTCCAACTCTTTTCCACTTTTATATCTAACTCCATACAAGGGGATATTGAAATATCTGGTGAATGCTTAAATTTAGAATGTTTATTACACTAAAAGAAAACTTACAGCTAAGTCACCTCAGAACATCCCTCCTTCATTTCAAAAACACTTATTCCCTTAGTCTTGCCATTTTCTGAAGCAGTTCTGGAAGTCCTCTTTTATGACTGTCTGTAGTTGAGCTGCCATTGTTGTCCTAATGTCATGAATTGATTTAAAATATTTATGGTAATTTCTGTCAAATAAAAGTCTTACAGTGTGTCCTTATCTATCATATTAATTGGAACAATGTAACTTCCAATTCTTCTTCAAAGTCAAGACGACCATGAAAGATAAATGTTTCAAATTGAATTAGGATATCAGGTCAGCCATGACATCATTATTAAAGACATTCCCAAGGGCTGAGGAGATAGCTCAGTGGCACAAGTGCTTGGCCACTGAGCACAGTGCAAGCCCAAGGTTCTGTGTTTGATTCCTGGTACAAAAATCAAAAACAAGACACTCAGAAAAGAGGACCTCCAGAATTGCTTCAGACAGAGGCAAAAATGATAGCATAAGCATGTTCCAAATTATGGGAAGAGTTTTAAGAGTAATTAAAAGCAAATAGGTCTCTTATTATAACTGTTTAATTTAAACATTCACTGGGGGCCAGGGAGATAGCTCAGTAGAATAAGTGCTTGCCTGGCAAGCACAAAGGCCTGAGTTCAATCCTTGGTTCTGCAAAAAAAAAAAAAAAAAAAAAAAAAAGTTCACTGTATGTTTTGATCACATTTTATAGACATACACTTTTGGATTTCCTAATAATTCTTTACACTAAGCATCTACAAAACAGAACACAGTAGTTTTTCAAAATTTCCTTTTCTTTATGTATGTGTGTTTTTGGGAGCCAATTTCCTCATATTTGCTATGGTCATTTAGTGGCACTGGTTATCTGTCCAATGTCACTCTCTATTAAATTTTGTTCTTTATCTTTTGCTTTGAATTTATTGCCTGACATTTCAGTTTCTTTAAATTTCTTTGCTTGGTGATTGCTCTACCCTAGCCTTCAATATAAACTGTAAGAAAATAAAGTCTTCAAGTGGAAGATCTTTCAGCACTTCAAAGAGAACTTGGCGCACAATAGGTGGTCAATAAATATTTGATGAATGCATGAATCTACCCCTGCTTCTCTCATGTTTCTTGACCACAAGGCCCTCCTGGGCCCTCTCATCCTGATCTCTCACTACATTAAACTAATTAATGACCCTCAGATCTGCTTCCATCCTCCTGCCTTCGTCCAGGATCCTTATCTACTTTGGACATTCTCTTCACCAAACGCTGACTGTACTCATTTTAAAAGACTTAGTTCAAGTATTCCCGTTGGAACCATGCTCTTTAACACAATATTCCCCAATCATCTCTTATGAATTATAAGCTCATTTAAAGCATGTAAACATACCCTGCTACTTCCTCCTTTGAAAGTGAGCTCACACCCTCCTCTAGGCAGTAGCTCATTTCTCTCCTTTTTACATGCAAACTTTTGAAATAAGTTTCTATACATGATAGCAGTGGAGGAATAGAGGGACAAAATGGCCTAAGACACATGACAAGCAATTAGCAAAATAGTGAACATAACCCTACTTTATCAGAAATTACATTAAAGGCAAATGGACTAGGAACATCAATCAGAAAACAGAGGTTGTCAGAATGAGTAGAGCACAAATACACACACACACACACACACACACACACACACACATAGTATACAACTTAATACAGTGCACAGAAGACACATTTTTTCAGTCATTGATGCAAATAGGTTCAAAGTAAAATAACCCATAAAAATATATTATGCAAAGAACAACCAAAGCAGAGTTAGGGTGGGTAGATTAATATCAATGCAATACATAAATTTTTATTAGAAGAAAGAAAGATGTTTGAGAAAATCAAACAGTTAATTCATCAAGAAGATAGAGCAATCACAAACATACAGCATGTACAATTAACATTAGAATCCCAAAATACATGAAGCAAAAGCTGAGAGAATTGAAGAGAGATACGGGTCTTCAGTGCTTCATGTTCTATAATGAATAGAGCAATTAGATAGCAGATTGATAAGAAAATTGAGGATGTGAACAACCTATATTTCAACTGGACCTAACAGGCAAAAAGAATATTCCATCCAACACCCTGAGTGATTATGAACAATACTGCAGGATTTCAGCACAACCTATCCCATCATCCAGTGGTTCTCCAGAGTTATCATTATCCTTAACATGTATTCCATCCCTAATACAAGTCGACATTTGCATACAATAAGGCAGTTATTCTGTTTGTTTACACTGCAAAGGAATTTTTATGTTATACAATGTGACTACTTATGCCATTGCTTTTTAAATTGACCTTGGATATAGCTGGGCATTGTGTACCTGGTGTGCATACCTGTGATTTCAACTATTCCGGAGGATAAGGTAAGAGGTTCACAAGTTCAAGGCCAGCTTGGGTAACTGATTCTGTCGTGGTCTCAAAACTAGAAACAACAACAATCTAAAAACTAACCAGGGCTGAGGATGTAGCTCAAGACTTTGGGTCCAATGCCTAGTACCACATAAAAAGATCATGGGTATTACAGTGTTCAATACTTCCAATTATGAAATAATAGCCCTAGTTAATAAATAATTGCTAATTATGAAGTAATTCCTTTGAGGAAATTATCCAAATTGATGAGATAAACTGCACTGGTGAGTAATCTGTTTCCTAGTAATCTTTATAAGCATCCCAAACTAGCACTGAACGATACTATTTCAGGCTTGTGTACTCTCCCCAGCTAGTATTTGCTCATTCAAAATGAAGTAGTTTTCAAAATACTTTAAAACATAAACAACTTTGTAGGGACTTTAAAACAAAGGGAGTATCTGAGGGATACTGGAGAGGAACTTTTTTCTCCTTTTCTGGTCATAGACATTACAATTGTTTTGGTGCTTTTTTAATTCAGCATTGGACTTTGCTGTCATTTGGTTAATCAAGATCCTCTCTTTTGATCAAAATCTGTTCCTAGTGTTTCTTTCTACATAGTGTTTTTCACTATACCTGAATTACCCAACCATAATAACTGTGTGGTGTGTGTGTGTGTGTGTGTGTGTGTGTGTGTGTGTGAGTGTGTATGTGTGTGTGTATGTATTGTTTGAAAGGCCATTTTCTGAATACTTTCTCTTTATTAGATCCCACTGCAGTTCTTTACGTACATGGCCTCTCACTGTCACTGTTACAGATGTATCTGTCTTACAGTTAAGGAAGCTAAGAATCTTGCTCACTAAATACATGGCCTGAGATTGTGACGCATCTAAATCCTAAAGCTGGCATTTAAAAGCATTTCTGTGACTTCCTCCCATGAATACCACTACCTACATCTAGATTCTCTGCCTGAAATGAGATTTTAAGTAGTCACAGCTTTTCAAGTTACTTCACAAATGCATGTGTAGTTTTTCCAGTTGTATTGCTCAACTCTGAAACTGAAGTAGTGCTTTGAATCTTTTATACAACCTGTGGCAAAATGCGTGACACTGGCAGTCATGAACGTGTATCAAAAGAAAAAAATGCAAATGCTGAATGACTACATCTATGGTGATTAATGAGATAATTTCATTATCTCACACTGCTGTAAATATGCTGCCCCTATCACCGAAGCTATACGTAAAGCCTAGTTTTCCAGTATACTAGTTAAAAAGTATACCTATAAGGTACACTTGCTAATGATGATAACAAAAGCAGAGAAAAGGAGATATTGAAAAAATGAGTAAATGCAGGTGACCAAGGAGATAATTTCATTGGATGGGCATACATGTCATACATATCACTGAAGCTATGTGTAAAAGCCAGTTTTACAATGATCTAACTCATACAGTTGAAAAGTTAGTACTGAGCATGTATTGTTGGCAAAAACATGAAAGCACTAGGGATGATCATAAAAATGGACAAACTCCAGGCTAGACACTCAAAATGCTTACACAAGGAAAGCCTTAGGGACAACCCTCTGTCTGGAGGTTAAGGATAGAACAATTTACTTAGAGCACTATGGCACAGCTAACCCAGTTCTGTTTACTGGTGTGGTGTCATAGGTTCTAATTCTATCAGTAGCATCAGGCCTCACTTTGCCTGATAACATTTTACTCCTTCTACTGCAGGAAAATTAGAGCCAACTATTAAAAATGTACTCACTGTCATGAAAATGCAGAATACTTGCAAATAAGAATATTTAATATCTGAACTAGAAATGGAGGTTAAAAGGTCAAGGCTCCAAGGAGATTTAACATCAAAAGGCTAGATGAGCTCTTGCAACAAAGGAAGTTCCTCCAAGAAGCTAAAAGACTGTTACTGTAACATTTCTGACTATAGGCAGCTCTTTCCACGATGCTTCCAACTGATAAGCATATCTACTATGGCAGTTGCTGGACACGTGACCATCTAAAGCTAAATGAACTTAAGTAAAATATGTTAAATTCAAAATTCATGACCATATAAAGTTAAATGAACTTAAATAAAACATTTTCATTTCAAATTTCAGTTCTTCGGTTACACTAGCCATGTTCCAGAGGCTCAAAGGCATGTGTGGTATGGAGCTGTCACATGGGTAGGTGTGGAGTACTTCCGCTGGACAGCACCGAGACAGTATAGACAACACGTGCCATGTAAGGGACACCGACTCTTCTACAGCATCTAAAAAGGTCAAGCATGCTCTGCACAGAAACACATTTACCTTGACCACAGAGACGGTAACTCTTCTTGTAAGTCAACATTAAACTCTTCAAACACTTTCTGCGCTTTCTGAAATTCCTCTTCTGCCTAAAAATGATACATAACATATGTGTTTATACCAGGAAAGAAGCCACTCCTATACCCAAGAGCATCATTAAATGCAAAAGAAGCTCACAGCATTCTAGAAAATTCCAGGAAGGAGACACAAGTAGTAAATTTCCACATCATGTTTGATTTTTTAAATTAAACATAAACATTAAGATTCACTAAAATAGGCAGCTAGATTGATTACAAGGGTTATCCTTGTTCCTGGTGGATTCATTTATTCACAAGATCCTTTATTAACAAAAATGACACTTAGGCAACTCTGCTCTAGATTCCAGACATGGATGTTCATCCAAGAAAGAAAACGCCAGTGAATTGGGAACACTAAATATTGCAAGAGATATTTTGAAGATCGATCTGAAATCTGGAATGGAGCATGTTATAGGAAGATCAGCACAGAAGAGAGAATCTTTCACAGAGAGAAGGTGATTTTTTTTTTTTTTTTGTAGTTTAGGGAAGGGTCTACAGTATGTTCAGGGTCTCACTAGTAGATCAGACTCATAGCGATCCATCTAATTACAGCCTCCCAAGAGCTGGGATTACAGGCACTCAACGCCATGTCCAGTCTCAATTGCCATCTCAGCACATCCCAGGGGTGGGGTCCAGGGATCGAACTATTTAATCCGCTGAAGTATTTGGCTGGCCAGAAGGTGATATTTTAACTGAGTATTGAAACATCAGAAAATGTTTGCTAAAGAAGGGGGAGTGAAAGAAATCACAACACAGAGCCTGCTGTCCTTGGGATGGAATTCTTGCTTACTGGGCCTGTCAACCATCAGAATGCTTTCTCTCTCCACCCCTCAGACTGTGGTATCAAAGAAAGAAAATGCAGATGAAGGGATGAAGAGGGGGCCTAGCCTCTCTGAGGCTTTTCAGCTGTTATTACAGCTATTCAACAGCTGATGTGTAGATCTTTAAGTTTTGCTTAGATTGTATATATGGACAAAGAAAACTGGGGCAGGATTTGAAAGTTGGTAAGAACGAACAGGTAAGTAATAACTGAACCATGAAGGTCTTCCATGCTATGCTAAGGAATTTGGTGGGGTTTTGTTTGTTTATTTTTCTTTTTTGTTACAGGGAATGGGAGTCATAAGCAATAGAGAAACACATGTAAATGTGTGTTGTAGAAAGACGATGAGGCAGCTGTGTTAAGGCAGAGAAGGCCAGACTGGAATGAAAGAGAGCAGTGGGTAGGTGACATCAGCTAGCTAGTAATTGTAAATTGCGAACATACATGAGAAAAGCTACTGAAATGGGTTTGCTAAAAGAGAATAAAACCTATGCAAATTGAGCATGTGTCTGCGCCCTGAGATAATTATGTGTCATGTCTGAAATTTTCTAGCATGGTGTCCCATGCACATGTACACATATTTCAGCATTGATCATGGATCACACTGTTGAAGGAAAAGCAAATGCACTTAATGTTTTCTTTGATCTTGCAACACTGAATGGGTCCTAAGTTTATTTTGATCAAAATGTAGGCGTCACCGACGTGCACTCTATAACGTGAAAAACCTCATCTTAGTGAAAAATACTCGAAAAGAGCCCACTCTACCATGTTATCAGTTTAAAACTGTCCCGATTCATCATTCCTGTGAAAAGGAATTTTTTAAAGTACAATTGCCACAGGTCTTAAGATACAGAGAGCGACACTGGCACGGGGTCCATCCTTACCTTAGAGATCCGACTCTCATCTCTCCTCTTGGAGCTCTGCAGTGCTTCCAGGTGGTGGCGGGCACTGTCATAGTCCACCAGCTTCCTGCTGCGTTTGGCAATGCGATTCTACCAACACAGAAACACACACACTGAGAAAGACATGCATTCCGAGTCTCTCTCACTGACTAATGCCAAAACTCACTCCTTGTCCAGAAAGCTTGAGGCTTTCGAGTAGAGATGGGTATGAGAAGGAATTTCACTTGGTAAAGGACACAGGGAAATCAGACTACCATATCCCAACTTTTGTGTAGAAACCATTAGGGAAGTATCTCCCCTTCTGAACATAATTAGGCCGGCCAGTCACACAGAGTTGAAGGCAGAGGTTGCAGTCGAAAATTCCAGAGTTATTTTGGGACAGTTGGTAAACCCATATTTTTCCATAGGCCTCTACTTTACAGCTTAAAATGTTCCAATTGGAACATAGTGGGGAACTGCTTTAAATTTGTTGTGCTTTTTATAGAACTCACAAAAGTTCTATAAAACAGATTTATTCCCTAAGAAAACCATTTTCCAACACAAAGAGGGACACTGCTCTCATGAGTCAGGTCTTTTCTATGGTCTCCAATGCAGAGGGAAAAGTCTGAGGCAGGGCACTTCCTTGCCATGAAGGTAATGACAAGCTGATCTGCAGCTGTTAGGAAATAGACTTGAAGGCCTGTTCATCCAGTGACATTTTCTTTTTCTAAACACAAGATCTAAGCTGCCTTCTTATAGAGAAAAGACAATGACTTGCTGCTTCTGGGAGGAGTAGAAAGAAAACCTATCTGGCTGTTTGGTACTCAGATGGTGAAGGACACAAGTAATGCTGATGTTTAGGATACAGGACAAGATAACTGTGACATGAGGACAGGTAGAAGGAACAATTTCAACCCATAAGGAAAGGGTATCCTAAGTTCAAGACCTGCCTCCCACTAGAAGCTCAATTTTCCTACTTGGACAGGGCAAGGAAACTCTTTGGACCAACCACAGGTATGACAGTGACTTTGCTTGAGCCCAGCCTGGAAAAGGATAGCTTTCTATAGCCTGCCTCCCATAAAAGCCCAGCACTGAAAACCAAGCAATTGCTGCTACCATACAGAATACAGCATGCAGGATAAATAAAATCTGAGAGGGACCAGGAATACTGAGAAAAGCCTCCCAGCACACAGGTGCACACCATGTTTGAATCAAAGGAGAAGCTTAACACTAGACTTCAACACACCCAATTTTTAAAGTTTGAAAGTAACAATAGCAACAACAGAAACCATATGCAGCTGACATCCTGGTTGGACTGTTCCCAGTTCCTGCATCAATACAACGTCAAGAAAGAAGCTTGCCCATTCCCAGGCATAAAATATTACTTTAGTATTCACTACATAGGACATGTCATACAGTCTGGCTTTCGATCAAAAATGGCAAAGCATACAAACAAAAAACAAAAAATAACCTGTGGGGGAAGGGAGGACAAAGTGATCAACAAAACCAGGCTCAAGCATGACTCACTTGTTGAAAGCAACCAATAGAAATTTTTAATTATCCATGTATCAATACCCCACAAAGAATGTAAAAAAAAAAAATTTAAATTAAAAAAAAAAACTGCACATAGGGCTGGAGCAATAGCTTAGCCTGCCTGGCAAGCAGAAGGATCCAAGTTGGATCCCTTGTACCACATGCTGTGCCAGCCCTAGAATCATAGGTTGACCCTACTGGCCACCACTGAAACAAGGCATGGTGGTTGGTGCATGCCTGTAATCCCAGCACTGGGAAGGCTGAGACAGGAGGACCACTGCAAGTCCGAGCTATGTAGAGAGACCCTGTACTCAATAAATAAATAAATATTTAATAAAAGAACACATTTTTTCACGATGTGGTAATCATATCAAATAATAAAATAAAATAGATACTATCATATTAAAATATCTAGTTTAAAAAAGTAGGCAGCATATATAAAGCAGGTGGGAAACTTCAGGAGAGATATGGAAATTTTAATATCAAATGGACATAGCAGAATAATTTAAAAACATGATATCAGAGTATAATTTTTTGGATGAGCCCATGACAGATAGCCTAGGTTGCTGAGTTGACTGGAACAAGAGACATCTAGAAAGGTGCCTGGGTTGTGACAGTTCTAACTTCATCAGCGGTTGAACCCACTGAAGAGTTCGTGCCGCTTGAGCTACTGGAAGGAAAGGCCCACTTGCGGAGTGAGCTCCAAGGGCCCCACTCTTCTCTAGCTCTCTCAGTCTGCTTCCTGGCCACCATCTGGCCAGCATTAGTCAAAACCACACCATCTTGCCATGACTGTCTTTCTCATCTCAGGTTCATAGCAATGGAAATCAGCCTACCATGAACTGAAAACTCTGAAACCACAGACCAAAATGAATCTTTGCCTGCTTAAGCTGTCTATGTCAGGTATTTCTGTCCCAGCAATTCATAGGTGATTAACACAGGGCCTATCCTTAGATGCAAAGCATGCTAAGGAAAAAACTGTGCGCTTCAAGATGGGACAAGATAAATTACTTCCACTAAAACACAAGGAGTAGAAAAGGCAAGGAAAAAGTACAGAGAATCAGGGCACAAGACATATGATACAGTAACAATAGTTCCATATAACATGACTCAATCCTCAAAAGAGAGCAGAGCATGAGTCAAAGATGTCCAGAATGACCATGGCTGAGAATTTTATAAACCAATGAAGACATCAAAGAACAGATTCAAGAAACTTAGAAAATCTCAGAAAGTAAAACTACCTACCAAACAATACACATCTAGATCTATCATAGTCAAACCACTTACCATAAAGGATAAAGAAAAACAATGTGAAATACTCCTTTTCAGACAAAAGCTAAGAACATTCAAAGCAAGCTTAAAATTTTTAACACCATGTAGAATTACAAAACGAAGTGAGTGCAAGAAAGTATAAAAATCAAGGTAAATACATCATATTGTCCGTTCTTATTTTTAATTGCCTAAAACATTATTTTGAAAATTATTTATTTATTTGGTTCATGGTCTCACTACACAGTTCAGACTCAAGTGATCCTCCTGCCCAATGCTTGGATTACAGGCTGTGCCTGTTTCTGGGGCCAGCACAGCACGGGGTACTGGGGATCAAACCTAGGTCTTTGTGCTTGCCAGGCAAGTGCTTAGACCACTGAGCTATCTCTCCAGCCCTGCCTGAAAAGATTATTGAGGAGCAAGAAATAGAAATAATGCATTGCAGGGCTTATGGTATATGGAAATGGTAATGTATGCCAGTCATAGCAGAACTAGCATACTTTTGGAAGGTTCGTACGTAGTGTATAAAACAGTATCAATTTTCTGAAGGTAGACATGGTAATTTGAAGATATACATTATATCTAATAGAATAAACACTAAAAATCACATTAAAGAAAGGGGTAAAACTGATAAGTAAATAGTGTAGGATACACTGATTTGAACCCCATACCATGATTATGATGAAATTAGTCAGAGATGAGATACAGGCATCTTTATTTGTTAAAAATAACCACCGTAGTCCAATCGGATCATGTTAGCCTACTCACGACAAGTACTGTGGCAAGAGACACTTTAAAAACTATTAAATTTGAAATGGTGGGAAAAACAAAACTAAAATAATACAAACACATATAGCTGACCAAATACAGCCACGCCCATGGGTCCTCACAGCAACCTGCAGCAGAGGTGTGGCAGGCATTAGTGACATTCAGTGCAGGGGATCCAGAACTGCTTAAGATGGAAGCTAACTTGTGTAGAATTGTGCATCAAGCCTGTGGCAAAAGACGAAATGGGTAGAAGCCAGCTCCACTGAATGGCTCTGGGAGGAATGGGAGAAAAGCGAGACAGGGTATAAAATGTAGGAGCTCTCCTCTCAGAGCCTAATTCTGTCAGCGCAGGATTAGCCAGGGCTAGGAGGCACCTTCTTCCATCCCGCAGCCTTGGGCCCTCAGCTGCCTCACCTGGCCCACCTGCCCCCAAGTGTGGGTGAGTACTCCTTCCCACAGCACCCTCTGCCTTTGACAGGCTCTGTGAGTCAGCGACCGCCACTCACTGAGTGCTATTCCTCTGCAGCAGCCTCTGGGCTGGCACTCGTGGGTAAGGGCAGTTATCCTCACTGAGCTATTTCCAATCACTTTTCTCTGCATCTCCCTTTGCCAACTGGTGTTGGTGGGGAGAAGCTGTTTAAAGATGTGATGAGCAAGCCCAGGCAGGGAGAGAAAAGCCATCACTTAATGTATGGTGGGCACTATGCACCCATAAGGTGATAAACCTCATTATTTTCAATGACCATCCACCTGTCACCTTCAAAGGAGCCCTGTCTCTTAAAGCAGTGGTGGACTGTGTATCTAGATGTGAACTCCTACCAAGCCCTTTTTTATTATGTACTTGATCAGGGAACACCTCTAATATCTTCCAAGTAGTAAACTGTGGCCCTGGGAAGATGGATTTGATTTTTGAAAAGAGCTGAGATTCAATTACACCTAAGTCTGAGAACAAGGTGGGAGAGTATGCTGGGTAATGTTATTTTTGTTCAAAAACAAGAAGTGAAGTAAGTAATGTGACTCATTTTCTTGTATCGCTGGGAAGTCAGTCACAGGAGCTCCCTTCCCAGCGTAGAAGGGACTATTTCAAAGGCCATCACTCATTTTGACACACACACATTTTTGTGTTGGAAAAACACATCAGTCTTATTTCAGTTCGTATAGAATATGCAGAAAGCAAAACTCTAAATCTCACAAGTCAGAATAGTGTTAAGGCACATTCAATTTTTAATAAATCCAATACTAAATCTAATCTAAAGATAAGTAAACTTATACTAAGTTTGCATAATAAAATTAATGACATTTTGGGATTTCCCACTGTGCACTGGAAATAATATATCATAATTCTAAAAAGCCCTCAGTTGGAAGAGCCCCAAATTGGAATTCATTTTTGACACACTGGGGTACCTCTATGCTCAGTTGTTTGTGCATGACCTCCAAAATAAAATCTAAACTACATTTTATAATAACTGCGTGCAGCTACAAGCCTTTCTGGGTTAGTGACAAGCAAGCTTTTATTATGACACTAATTTTAGATGAGAATGACACATAATGGGGACTATAACAAAGGATGCCCTGCCAGTTACAGCTGGAAAAGTCAAACAAAATCTATTCCTGAACAGCACTTCATACCCCTCATGGATGGGCTACAGTAAATATTTAGAAATCTGGGGTTTTAATTGTACTAGGCCCATTGATTTGAATGAGAATTAAGGATGCTAGTTATGTTGCATGTTCAGAAAATTCTCCACTCAGTATTTTTAATCATAATCTTTCTTTCCATCAATGACCCATGATTGTGTAACCACTCAGCATTCATTTTATGAAGGGATAGAATCTATACCTACGTTTATCTTCCATTCACTGAGTAAGATATGTATAATCACTTAAATCCATTTTCACACAGGAAAAATCTTTTAAATATTAAATATGGGTCCATGGTCCAATTCCAAATTGTCTCATTTTCAAGTTATATGTTGCTATTTCATCAATGTTTTTCATATTGTGTTTTCTTTGGTTTTTTTTTTTTTTTTTTTTTTTTTGAGGAAATAGGGATTGAACTCAGGCCCTTGAGCTTGCCAGGGAAGACTTATTCCACTGAGCCATCTCCCGGCCACCTGTATTCTCTGTTTTGGTTGATAACCACTTTATATGCTCTGATCTTCTAAATGGAGAGGGAAATGGAGAGAGAGAGAGAGAGAAAGAGAAGCTCATTCCACCTTTTTCCATGATGCATGTAAAACTTTGATTAGAATTTAATTTATATTCATAGTATCTATCATAAGTCTTCAATGATATTATTCATAAATCTCTAAGTGGTCCAGTAACCTAAGGATATCTTTGCATGTGACTCAACCATAGATCCGTGGAAAAGAAATACAAAAGTAAAAGTTATAGTAAGTACTTTGTCTTTTTGACATGGAATAGGCTTAAAAGACAAGCAGTATCATCTATCATGATTCTGTCTGATCTTCCTTATGTTTCAGCACAGGTACTTCCATGTAGTTTGTCATCTGTGTTATATTGTCTGAGAAAGTGTAGCCAATTTTTAGGTAACTGTCTCTAAGCAGTTCCATGGCAACTAAGATCTTCACGTTTTGATCATGATTCTAAGCTTTTGTTTCTAAAACTTAACAACTTCTAAATCAATTACAGCTTTCTGTTGCTAAGCGAGTCATAATTGGACAATTTGCAAGCTGTCTTGGAATTTTCTTGTAAGAGGATATGTTTTTTCTTATCCTCTTCTGATTTATTAGGTATTGATTCTTATGGAGATTGAATTAACCTTTATTTTATGGGCATTTGAGCTCCATGAAAATCAATACCTAATAAATCAGAAGAGAAACAGGAAACCCTGTTTTTTTTTCTCCTGTGGTTACCCCAGTTCAGCAGCATCACACAAACCAATTTCCTTTGTATATTACCCAGAAACTAGTGAAAAAGCTCCTGCAATTTGAGCACGCACAAATTCAAACAGTGTTTGCAAGGATCTTATCAAGTACAGAGTCACTTAAAACTGCTCTTTCCTCTGGTTCAGTTCAGAGTTAACTGGTACTAAACCACCCGCTCCTAGCTTTCATATGCGGAGGGAAAGATTAGGGCAGCCTGTCCAACATTTCAACTTTTCTAGGAGCTTCCGAAAGACTAGTTTCAACACTCATAGGCCCTGAGGCCAGCGAGAATTGAGAAGACAGTTGGATCTACCACACCACTCACTACAACTGCTTCCCAAGCCCAGGGATCATCTCAGATTCTCTCTGAGCAAAGAAGACACAGGATAAGTATCCAACGACCCAACTTTTAGGGGGAAACTGGCTTCAGTCTTGCCTGTCTCAGAGCAATTCCCTATATACAGAAAGGAGTTACTGAGAATAAACAAAGCATACTACATGAGAAGATAGTGGCTGGGCTGAGAGATGAGGAGACTCTGGTTAGGGCCGGTGTACAGGCACTGAGAGAGGTGATTGTTTTGTCTAAAGTACAAACAACAACTCTGACTGTTAAAGACAAGGAAGAAACATGAAAAGGCTTTCTGCCTGGGCTTTTCACATCTGCAGTCATTTGGATACAAAAAGACGGGTCCATTCAGGTTCTTTTCCAGGGCCTCTGCTACCCCAAAATGCCTTTAACATGTTGTCCAACTCTCTTTAGGTGTAGGTATTCAGAAGGCAGAAGAAGAAAGTCAGTGCCATGAGTATTATTTGGCTAAGAAGCTTCATTATGTCATGGCCAAGACCAGAACACAGGGCTGCAGAAAGTTTTCTGGTGTTGGTGACAAAGAAGAAAAAAGCTGGCTGCACATCCACAGAAACCTAATGAGATGCTCAGCAGGGAAGCCATAGGAGGTTGGTCCTGGACTGCTCAGCCCATCGCTGCCTTACTTTGTGCACCACCTTAATCAGGGGAAGCAAATGGAGAGAGGGTGTGTGTGCTATCCACTTGTTGTATAAAACCTAACTGTTTTTGTTTAAAAACCATCTGGGGAGATGGCTCAGTGGAATAAGCACTTCCCTGGCAAGCGCAAGGGTCTGAGTTCAATCCCCAGTTCCACAAAAAAATAAAATAAAATAAAAACCATCTTTACCTTCTGCATCAATGCCAAATCTATATTGACCCATATAATGGATCCAACTGTCAAAGAAAATGAAGGTTTCAGAGATGATAGTTTCTGGTCCATATTCAAATATATTTGAAAGTCTCATACTGTGATATAGCAACTTGAGCCCGAAAATTTCAATGAGTGGAAAAAAGCTATTTGCACTATGACCACATACAAAATTAACAGTAAATGAGAACAGGACAGAGTTTCCTCTCACTTGTACATGGAAGTTTCTCTCTTTGTCATTACTGACATTTCTAATGAAATTATTATTTTAATGAAAATACTTGTTCAATGCTATGCAACAAAAGCTTGGGCTACAAAGAGTACTGAAATGCCTTGGTACCTTCGATGTATGATTCTATATCTCTACCCTACAAAGACTTCTGGAAAGAAAGAAAACCTGAAGCAATTCATGAGAATGGCTATTATGATTTCTTTGACTCAGTTTCATTTCAACCTGATAGAACCAGAATAAAAATCGCACATTTAAATAAATGAAAAGTTACCCACTGGTTCTGTTGTTATTTCCAGAACTTTAATTCTCCTTGTCTTGTTCATGTCCCTAAAACTATGAGACCATTGACTATTTTTCCCTTCATGCTCACAGAGGAGAGTACCTTTATGTCAGGAAATTGGCCCAGATAGGTGTCCAGTGTCAGCAAAGAACCATCCACTAGTTTTTGATGGAAGTCTTCCCATAGTACATCGCATTTCTAAAAGAAATGAGAAATAAAGAGACAGCTGCTGAATTATTTTAATTGGATGAATTCCACTAAATTTCTAAACCACCTGAAGCTATAAAATTAGATGAGTAATACTTTCCAAGCTATTAAATGTTAGAAAGAGTCTGGATTACTTCAGAATAAAATCAAATGGAGAGACACTTTGGCCACAGTGCTAATTAACAGTATGGACTGAGAAATTACCTCATTTAAAAATACATTTCTGGGGGCCAGGGAGATAGCTCAGTAGAAAAATACATTTCTGATTCTTAAGAAAGGTAGAAGTTTCAAAAGCTCCCAGAAATAAGTGCATTCTGAAACTAAAAGACTTACTGTAGTTTCACAGAGACAACTTGCTTATCTGAAGAACTGTGAGTCATAAAATTGGAAATCAATCCAGGTAGAAACAAACAACAAACCATTGCTGATGGCTTCACAGAGTAAGTAGAAAAATTACAGTCACACTGGGAAGGGCTTTATGGCTTAAGAAATATCAACTTCATAAGTAATAAACCCTCAGTGAATATTACTGTCAACATGTTACGACAGTGGGTTAGATATGTGTGGTGAAGGACATTTAATTCTCATAATAGTGTTGTTTTAATTAGAAAAGACTTGTTATTTATAATATATACAGAAGAGATTACTGAAATCTAAAGATGTCACAATGTTGGTCAAGGTCACATAGTTGATGAATGAAAGATCCATGCTTCAACCCAGATGTGGCACTTTGAAATCATAGCCCTCAGGCTGTATACTGCATAAACATGCTTATCAAGGACAAAACTTTAGAAAAATGAACCTTCCTAAATCAAACTGTTCCCAGTTAAACACAGGCAAAGTGTCTCACAGAATCCCAGAATATAGCAGATGATCAAGAACACAACACTGCATTTCTCTCACTACTATCTTAGGGGTCTACTGCTTGTACATGACTCAGGCTCTAACCTTTATTTCTTTGTAGTAGTTAAACCTTCAATTTTAGCTGGTCAAATGGCTCTGAGGATAGAGATTCTATTTCTGAGACTCCTTTGCAGCTAGACATAGTCATGTAACCAGGTTCTGACCCATGGCGTGTGCTCTCATGAAGTTTCCCAAAAAAGGGAGTGCATGCATGTGCCAGACTTTATCTCTCCTGATGACTGGAATGCAGACATGAGAGCCAATAGACAGAGCTCAGTGAGTCCTGTTAAACAACTGGAGACAGACTAAGGGCTGCAAAGATACAGTTTTTATATTTGTGTGTCCACCATACCATACATTCTGACATCGGTAATGGTTTATGGAAGAGATAAATTTCTACTTTGTTAAAAAAAAAAAAAAAACTTTTTTAATCTGCTTTCATTTATTTTTCACAATTCAGAAACTAACTCTAATTGTCATCATCCCTAAATTCAGGAATTTTATGCAAATGGAAAAATTCAAATGCACTGTGGAAAAAGCTCATCTTCTGGTGTGTGTAGACCCCTAAACACAGTGCTCAGTTTCTCCATCATCAAAAAAGCCCAAATTTGCAACTGCTACTGGGCTAGCAGTTTTTAGGATTCTATCCCAAAATCCTGACAGCCTTCAAGGCCTAGGAAGAACAGCAGCTAATCCCATGAGGACTCAACTCAGTGGTGGCTTTTGCTGTACATACATTGTAAAGATGCAGGAATGTGAAAAGACAGCAATAGCACTTCGTTATTATTCCTTTAAAATACGTTTTTTATGGTGAATGTTAAATAATCTATCAAAATAAACTAAGCACTTAAAAATCTGACGTTGAAACACAGGATCTTTCTAGTATAAGAAAATTCAAGAAGATGCAATTTCTTTATAATTGTATCTGAAAATGATATGCAAAGAATGTTTCTGAAAAATCCACATCCTGAGGGCTGGCCAAATAACTCAATGGATTAAAGCACCTGCAAGCACGTGCAGGGGCCAAGGGTTCTATCCCTGGGCCTGCTGTTCTATCCCTGTCCCAGAGATGCACTGAGACAGCAATTGAGACTGGGGGTAGTGTTGCACGCCTGTAATCCCAGCTCTTGGGAGGTTGTAAACAAGCAGATCACTACAAGTCTGATCTAGTAGTGAGACCCTGAACGTCCTGTAGACCCTTCCCTAAAATACCACAAAAAAAAAATCCACATCCTGAAAGCTTTTGAAACATATAATAGGGTCAACAGGAGCTTTTCTCTTAAACAGATCTCTGTTTATATTTCAGTCCTAATGAAATTATGAAGAGCAATGTCAGGATGTCAGAACTGGCACAGAGAAGCCAAGGACTCCACAATTAACGCACTTTTCCCCCAACTGTATAGATGTGCAGTTCATCACAGTAGGCCTCCCCTTGAGCTTTGGTGGCCACATCTACCTAGGTCTCTTGTACTTTCATAAGCTCCAGGGCCTCATCCCAAGTGGAGGTCAGACAGGCAATCGTTCTTCCTTTTCACAAAGAATTTGGAGGTGCAAGACCTTGTCACATCAGGAACTATAATTAGTGCACCAATCCCCAACTGGGTGACATGAAGCTTGTGTAAGCTTCCTATGTGTTTTCAGTAAGTATAGTTACTTATCTCATTTTGTAGATAAGGAGACTGAATCCCAAGAAGACTACATAGTCCAGAGTCATACAGAGCTACTTTCATCTGTTGCATTGCTCTTTACAGAATGGTGATGCCATCTGCTGACTTCCAGACAGCCAGGCAGCACTCAAGTTAGAAGCCAGATTGCAGGCCTTAGGACATGGTTAAGGCCAAAGCTCCCCTGAACTGAAATTCCTTTTAGCAAGCGTAGTGTGCCCAATGCTCTTTTGAGCTCTTGGCCCAGCTTTTGGGAAGGGTTGGTTAAAAGAAGATCGGGGTGAAGGAGGACATTCCAACATATAATCATACCACGCTCCAGTTCCACTAAAAATAGGATGCTAAAGTCTGTAGTGTGGGCCAGAAAACTGGTACCATTATGTAGAAGAAAACCTTTAACCCACAGGTTGCTCTGTAAGTGCTATAATCACCCTTACCACTCACTGAGTTTGGGATGCTCCAGGTAGCACACATTCATGCTGCCTTACAGGCACATGGTCTCCCCTTGAGATTAAGGCTGTGAACTGCAAAGAGGGTTATCAGAGAACAAACTAATGAGCAGGAGCAGTGGGTACCACTGAGAAGCGCTGCCAGTCTTCCTGTGTCCTGCCGTGTTGACTCTTACCTCACCAACCATTTTCACATCTTCCCGCCCGTACCAGTCTGGCTCATAGACTTCATGCAGGGACTCAGTGAGCTTCATGGAGGCCTCTTGCATGCCTGGTGTTGGAGAGAAACAATTCCTGTTATAGGGAAGTAGGTGAGAAGGCTTTTCCTTTCTAATGCCTTCCAAAGTTCAAGCAGTGTCTTGAGTACCTGCCGTAAAAGCATAACTTCCACACACGTCTGCAGGCACAGCTTTCTGGGAGGGTCTCTAAGGCTCATCTTTCCACATCGCATATTTTCTATTATTTACATGAGTATGACAGCTACAGGATCTTGGAAAAAAAAACTGACACCGTGCCTGCTCTGAAATCTACACAAATAACGCATTCCACTCTCTGAACTCTCACTTTGCAAAATGGTATACAACCGTCAGTGCATTGAACAGTACCGGACCATAAAACTACTCAATTTTAGAAATAATATTAATCCTAAATAACTTCAAATATAAGAAGCAAAGTCATTTGAGATTCAATTAGAAGAAAATAAATGGCATTTCAAGGCATAAGACCTGAAGATGGTTACATAGTTTAAAATAGTAAAAGTGTTTACTGTAGCTAAAAATAAAGTTTCAATCACCTGCAGTTACTAAAAAGAAAAACAAAATCAAAGCTTGTGTTTCCAGTACTATGAAATGTTATAAGTATAATTTTAAATTAAAACTATCAGAAAGTTTAGGGTTCTTAATACAATAGGTCTTAAATTTTCATTAAAGGCACATTCAGTATGTACAAAAGTATGGCTATTAATAAGAATAAGGACATGAAGTTGCTGAGTGTGACATGGTGACAAAATGTTTCACCAATGTCTTTTCTTTGCTCCTCCCTCTACCCCCTAAATCAAGGAAGCTAAAGTACAAGTGCTGGGTTGGGATGGGACAACTCATGGTTGAGTCCAGAATGAAGGCAAATAATGAGTTGGAGAAGCACTCCTCCATCACTTGGCATTTACGAAACCTGGCCAAACTGGTAGCTTTGCTTTTGCCAATGTGAGTTAAGAAGGAGCTGGACAAAGGGACAGAAGTTGAACTTAATGCCAGTGGTTCAAAAATGGACACCATTTCTTAAACTAAAACTTGAAACATGTACTTGCTGGGCAGACGGTAGCCAATTCTGAATTCAGCAATTAGAAAAACAGGATAAAATAAAAGAAATCTGAAATGATACCTGGGCATGTATGAAGAATGCATTCACCATGCAATTTAGTATATCTTATCATGCTTTTGCACTCTCTAGTCGTAGATCTCACCCTTCACTCCCTCAGTAATTACAGACATATTTTTGGGTTCGAGTACCCCAAGCTCTAACAGCATCTCACAAGCACAGGAGGAGTGAAAGCCTTCTCTCCTTCTCTCCTTGAAGAGCACATCACTGAATTAGTGAAGGATGCCCCTGACTGTGAGATTCATGGTTCCTATAGCTGAAGTGACTAGGCTTGCCAAATTAAGGTTAAAGAAAAATAGAGCCAAATCACTATGAAAGTTATACAGAGGTAGAGACAGCTAAATATGATTCAAAAACCTGCATCTATCTCCTAACACTCAGAATCCAGTAGTAAAATACATTCTTATTGATGATGGGGTCAACACCGAGATGACAGCTACATTTCCCCAGTGTCATATTCACCCCACCCAGCTATAAGCAGATCTATATCGCAAAGCGTACCCCTCAAATTCATACAAAAATTTAAGCACTAGCTGATGTCTTTCTATAATTCTGAGGTCAAGAAGCTTCTGAAGCTTTATTTAAATCTTTATCTTGAATCTGATGGAAATTATAAATAGCTATGTGGATAGATTCATAACAATGTCTAAAGAGCACAAAATAGAAATAATGGCTTTGTAGGACAAACGACCTTTGTGGTAAATAATAAAACCAATGGAAGCTTAAAATAAAATCATCCAAGACTTTAGACATTGAGGCCAAAAGCACAATATTGCAGTAAACATGCTCATTAGCAACCCAAAATAACCACTAGTTACTTTGTGGAAAAGTAGTGACAGACAATTTGAAAGAAGTTGTTTTGATATAGAAATTGTTTCCAGGCCATCTATGCCTTAAGAAGCACTTTGAGAGATACCCAGGTATATCCATCAGCTTTCTCTTTGTTGGGAAACAATATCTGACATGCACAATTTAAGAAGTTTAGATTGGCTCATGGTTTCAGGTGATCCAGGCCTTGACTGGCTGGTTCCAAGGTAGAAACTTCATGATGGAATGTGTGATGAGGGAAAGCTGCTTAGTTCATGGGACAAGCAGAGCAGAAGGACCCACGTTTAAAGACACACATCCCACACTCAGACATGCCCACAAGTGTGCTTCACTTATCTCATAGGTGCCCCCAAGATAGTCAATTGGCACTAGCTGAATCACCGCTAAAGGTGAACACCAGCTTTTCTCCTGAGGAGTATTAAACGTCTACTAACTCAGAACTGCCATGGTTTGAATGTAGCTCCCAAAGCTCATGGGGATCATTGTTCAGAGCGGAGAAGTTTAAGAGCTGATTATGACACGCAGGTTCTATTCTCATGTGCAGAATTACATCATGAGATCCCTATGAAGGATGAGCTCGCCCATTTCTCACTGTATCATGCCCAAGTGAGGCGTGCCATTAAGTCATGATGCAGCTGCTAGGCCTTGGTCTTGCAATGCCAGAACCAGAGGCCCAATAGGTTTCTGTTCTTTGTAAACTATCCTGAAGCACAAAAGACAAGAACTTTCTGCTGAAAGAACACAATAGTGAAAAAAGCTAAGAGTTAAAATTCCAAATTCATTCAAAATCATCCATCAACGTTAAAGTACAATGCATGCTAAACACTACCTCTGGCTTTTAACAATATCTAATACTCAATATTTTCTTAAAAGGATTAGTGGGTTCCAAAACTGCAAAACAACAGAAGTGGCATCCTATGTTGAAGGGTTATTATTTTACTGTTGAACGGGAACTTCTTCCCTCTCGTCAAAATGCTGGACCTTTCCCAATTCCTTTCATGTAACATCTTCTGCTTCCATTTTCAGGCAACTTTCTGCTATTCTATTTTCATCCTGTAAGACTGGCTGCATACATTGCAGAACTTCATGAGTACGCCGCTTGCATAGCCTGAGGATAGATGCTCTAGTTAAAAATAACTTCAGTTCAAACATGTTATCACAATAACCAGCAGCATCAGCAATAAACCATGAAAAGAATTTCTAAAATCTGGTATCTACCAGTTTTGCCTCACTGTTTAGAAGATAGATGTTTAAGAATCCAGCAGCTGCTTCTAAAGGAAGCAGGAAGGAAAAGCCTTTCTCCTACACCCCAAAGAGGAAAACCAGTATAAGAGTAAGGATAAGTGTGCTTCAGGCATCCTGCCCCTTAGGTCACACATGCACATAATGAGTCAACTACAACTAGCACATATGAATTAGTCACCCTAGGCCGTGCTCCATTTAGAGAAAAAGCTTACGTGTTCATTACCCCTGTGTCTGGCCTTTGCTGTCACTCACATGCAATGACTCTTAATTCCAAATCCTTCCTGGACATCACCACTTGGAGGTCCAACCAGAACCTCAAATTTTGCCTGCACAAAATCCCTAACGTTTCTATTTTCTTTTTCTGTTTTTACTCCTCCTAATCTACATGAATGACATCCAATTGTCCCAGCTTGAAAACTGGATATCATATTAGGTTTGTCTTCTCGTAGTGATTGTCTCACCCAGAAACACAAATTCTGCCGGATGCTTGACTCGAGCCCATCTTTTCCAGCCACTTCCATGGGCCTGCATTACCTGCTTATCCAGTATTATTTGGATTAGACAGGCTCTAGACGATGGAAACAGTTTAGTAAATCACTTGGCAACAGCAAACATTCAAATGTCAGCAATCATTTATGAAAAATATTTTTGGAATCAGTGTAGCATAAGAATTAAGACCATTGTTTGCAATCATCCGGCTTTTGTTAAAATCTTGGTTCCATTTCAGACCATCTGTGTGATTCTCAGGAAAATTATTAATCATCCTGAACCATCATTTTTCAAAGTGTAAAATACCAATAAATAGTAAAAGTCCTTGCCACAATATTGTATTAACAATTATACAAAATGGGGCAAATAAAAAAGTGTATCTCAGTGTCTGGCACATTAATACTTAATAATTGTCACCTATTATTACACTACTAGACTGGATGGCTGATAAAGTCCCTTGCGGTTTCACTTCATTTCTTTGTAAGCTATCCAGAAGCACAAAAGAAACTTAAAACAAGAACTTATATACTATATAAACACACACACACACACACAATAGAAAAAATTCTAAAACTCCTAATATTTTTCAAATTAATCTGGCAATATTAGAGTGTGTGCTACATACCAGCTGCTATATTTAACAATATCTAATACCAGTGAGATAGCACAGTGGTCTAAAGCCCCGCTTAGGCAAACTTAGGCAAGCTCTGTGACCTTGGTTTGATTTTTGACACCATATGTCACGCCAGCCCCACCCCCAGGGTGGGCGGAGCTGGTCATACAAACACACACGCGCCACGCACGCGCACTCATATACACACACACACACAACTGTAAGTGAAAACAAAACATTTTTCCTTAAAAAGAAATTTTAATACCAATATTTTCTTAAAAGACTAGTTATTTCCAGAACCGGCAAACAGCAGATTCTCTCGGTAGCCGTCACAGACTCAGTAGCTCTTTCTTCTAAGATGCTTTTCTGAACCTGTGACTTGTTCACTCGCCTCCAATGATTTAGTGACTCCTTTCTCCAGTTTGGAATGAAACGCCAAATGAATACTATAAATAAAATTTTTATACAAATTCTGCCACCTTTTCTAAGTTTCCTGCAGCTGTGTTTCTGCTTGCACCTCCCTCCTGTACTTATTCCTGAAGAAGTGCAGGTTTTTCCTGCTTTCTGGCTCTCTGCCTTTTTCTCCAACTTGAAATGCCCCTTCCATCCGCTTCTTTCTACAGCACACTTAAGCACTCAAACACCGTTATGCCTCCATCCTGGGTTCACTGAACAACAATGCCCTCCTTGGAAGGGCCACTTCAGACCCAGGCCCCTAACCCTTGTGCAGTTAGAAACCACATGGCTTAACTTTCAGAATAACATTAGTTAACTAATAACTCTAGCCTGTTAATTACACTGAATCACAAAGACCTCTGGTGAATGCCACCCAGAGATCAGTGTTAACATGAACTGAAGCCAGGTGAAGTAGCAGGGGGATTGTAAATTAGAGCACAGCTAGAGGAACCTAATGGTGCAGTGAGACCATGGGTCAAAGACAAAGAGTCAAAAAGAACTTGAGATATAGCTCAGTGCAAAGGTACTAGGTTCACTCTTAAGGTGGAAGGCTGCGGCATTTATTTCACCCAGTTGCATAGACTCGGTACGGGGGCCTTGGGGGAGGGGAGAAGAAGAGTACTTTGTGAATGGAGAATGTAGAGATCCAGAGAGGCTCAGTGCTACTCTCAAAGTGCCTGGCACCCAGAACTCTCCAAGAGCAGAACTCAGCCCTTCACTTTGCTGCTAAAATGCTGCCCTGAGGCTGCCTGCACTCCACCAGCTTCTTTCAGAAAATGAAAATCAACCATGTAAGCACCTTGAAAATGCAATTTATGATCAACGCCATGCATATCTACTGTCCTTAAGTGTGTCCAAGTCTGTTTCCAAAGCCTCAAGTGTCTTCCAAGAACACTACTCAGTTTTCGAGTCTCTGAAAAGACAGAGCACAGCCAGGTAACTGAGGGAAATCCTAGCACCTGTCATCTCCTCGGAGCTCACACTAGCACAGAGAGAGCTCTGAGAAGCTCAGGAGCAGCCTCTGTCCACGCTCATCAGCAGCTGTGGCCGAGATCCCCCAAGCGTAAGTCTCTCCTGGTGCATCACTCGTTAACATCATTCAGTCAACAAAGCCAAGGGCGGGGAAGCTGCTGTTGTCCTTCCTCTTCATGTGGAGGAATGGCCACCAGAATTGGAAGCTACAGGCTGTCTCCTGCTTCCCTCTGGAGCTAACCTCTCAGGAAAACAGAACAAACTATATAGACTTTAGAGAGAGAATCCACTCATGTATTCCACAAATTTATCCATAGTTTTAAACATGGAGAACTATCTTATGCATGAAATAATATAGCAGGTGCTTACACTAATATCTTAAATCAATAATACTTACCATGTCTTCTGTTTTCTGGCTAAACTGCTATAAACACTTGAGGTTAATTTGAGCTCTGTGAAGCTGTGGAATTAAATTATCTGAGCCTTACTTCTTTGCAAAAGCAAAATAAAGTCAATGACATTTATCATATACCTGTGCTGGGAGGCTACAAAGAGGTAACAGGCCTAAAGGGCTTAGCACAGAGCCTGGCACATAGCAATTGCTCAATGAAAACCAGTATTAGTAAGCTGCAATTATTCTCCTGTACATAAACTAGAATTCCTGAGATCAATGCTGTGACATTAGTTTACAAGTCCAAAGGCACATAAGTAAGAGCCCAGGGGAAAGATGAGCACAATACTGTCCTGATGCTGTTGTTTACTAGGATCTGACCTAGAGCTAGTTATTTAATTCTTCTGTGCTTCTCTTTTTTAAAATCTATGAAGTAAAGACAATATGTAATTGCTTAAGAGGCTGAGGCATGATATCATGTGTGAATTTATGAGCTTGAAGCTCATGTCCCGGGAGACAGAGTGAGACACTGTCTCACAACAAGCAGGAGAAGGAAAGGAAAGGAAAGATACTGGGGATTGAACTCAGGCCCTTGAACTTGCCAGTGAAGTGCTTATTCCACTGAGCCATCTCCTCAGCCCCTACGAAAAGAGTGAGAAGACAGAGGAGAGGGAGGATGACATGAAGAAGAAAAGGAGGAAAATAAGGGGGAGTGAGAGGGAGAAAAGGAAAAGAAAAAGGAGAAAGAAGAAGAAAATGAAAGTAACTGTTTCATATAGTCATCACAGCATTACAATTATGTGCTTATAGGGGCTGGGGAGATAGCTCAGTAGAATAAACACTTCCCTGGCAAGTGCAAGGGCCTGAGTTCAATCCCCAGTTCCACTAAAAAAATAAAATAAAATAAATAAATAAATAAATAAATAAATAAATAAATAAATAAAAGTGCCTAGCACATGAAAAGCTTACACACATTTCACTGAAGTATCAGTTCACTAATTTTATTTTATGACAAATTTTTCATTAAAATTTTACTATTTGGGGCCAGCCAAATAGCTCACCAGATTAAAGCACCTGCAAGAAGGGTGCAGGGGCTGGAGGTTCATACCTGCCATGCCAGCCCCGCCCCCAGGGTGCACTGGGACAGTGATTAAGACTGGGTGTGGTGATCCATGCTTGTAATCCCAGCACTTGGGAGGCTGTAAAACAGGCAGATCACTATGAGTCTGATCTAGTAGTGAGACCCTGAATACCCTGTAGACCCTTCTCTAAAATACGAAAAAAAACATTGTTTCATTATTTACCAATATCCTTACACTCTGTTTTACACATTCATATTGAAGTATGAGAATATGTTTTTAGAAATGGATTCACATCAAAAAGGTTGCCAAAAAAAAAAAAAAAAACCTTTAAGGACACTCATGGAAAGGCTTTGCCAGATGGCTCTCTAGGGAGCTGTCCTGGCAATGGGACAGAAGGGTCTTTCCCCCACAGATTCGCCAATGCTGTGTTCTGATACTTAAAAAAAAACAGTCTTTGAACATTTGGAGGAAAAAATGGCACCTTCTTTTTGAGTTTCTGTAACAATCTTGGATAATGCCACAAGATAATCATTTTCCATATTGATTACCCATCTGTAATTCTTTTCAGTTATTTTTCTTTGCAGGTGTTCCACTCTTCCTTTTCTCAAAGCTGATAAACTAGCACCTTACACATGGAGCAAGTTTTCTACCATCTGAGCCACACACATTCCCAGACCTGCCTGTTTTTTTATTTAACTATTTGATCTCTGCCAATTTTACTTATTGGGCTCTTTCTATATTGATTTAATTTCCTCAAATCCTGTCAAAGTGGCAGTAATTTAAACATGTCTCAAGTTTCATGTTTTTATGAAGCAAAATTCCTCAGTCTTTCTGGTTTTTGCCTTTTGGGGTAAAGAACCTGTCCATCCAGAACTAGGGACTAAATCTACTTTGCTTATTTTAGATCATGAGAACTCTTCTATGTATGCCTATTCAAGGCTTTACTGTACATGTCTGGAATTGGAAAAGAGAATAAAGCATGACCTTAGGACTCACTTTTTTGTGTTTGGCCAGTTTTCCCAAGATTCCTTGTAAGAGAAGTCATCCTTTCTCCACATACCCCAAAGTCACCTTGCTATGAAGCATCAGACTGGCAGGTAACTCTGGCTCTGGCTGGGGCGAGGAGGTTGGTGATGCAGTGATAAAGGACAAGCAGGTGTAGACTGAGCTCATCTCATCTTGACTCTGCTCTGCTCTCGTCCTCCCCCGACCTCATTCCTCACTTTCCATGGCAAGGGCCAGAAACTAAAGCCAGGGCCTCCCTGTTCTGCACTGCACGTGAACAGGGCTGCAAACACAGCTGCTGTGAACAAGTCACTAGCAGGCCCAGAGGAATCTTCTGCTACCTCTGCATCTTGCTTTTCCCAGAGGCAAGCGGGCTCATACATGAGCCTGTGCCTGTGCTGTTCTTGGGCCCTGTCCTCCCTCGGGCTGTAAGCCAACAACAGCTTTTCCCATACAGGGTCCCAAGATTATTCTAACCAATAAACCTTCCTAGAAATCTCTCGTATGTGGTTGGCACTTATTCTTTACTCCCAGCATGAGGGCAAATGTATTTTGGCCTCCTATATCCTGACTGTCATTGCAATGGGAATTTAGAGATAGGTGAAGTGAACACCTGTGCTCAAGTACCCTACTTGCCAAAAAGCGGCTTTGAAATCAACACTCAATTCTATCTCTTGCAAAGTCCAAGAACAACCTGTGCCTCAGAGCAGGCAATAAACAATACACACACATTACCTTTGATTGCTGCTAAATACCCTCGGAGCTCTCGCTGAAGTCTGGTACCCTCTGCCTGCAAAACACACAAGCATAGAGATGCTAAACATCCTGTCTATATTTTTCACACAAACACATAAGAAGAAATAAAGCCCAAATATTTTGCTGTCAAAGATTCATTCTTTTTTATCAGTGCATATTATTTATGCAGAATAATACATTTTATTATGGCATAGTCACCCATGCACACAACACAGTTGGACAGCTTTTCCCCTTACTCTTTCTAGTTCCTTCCCCTCCTCCTTCCCTCATCTTACCTAACAGTCTCCAGACAGTATTTCCGATGAAACAATAAAAATGTGTGGATAAAGACGAAACAAAGTAATAATGCCCATCAGCTAAATATATAGGGAGATTTGATTCCACTTAAAAGAAGAGGGCAAATATGATATTGTTAAGCGTAGAAATTACAAATTAAATAGCTATCGCTTCTCTTCATTTAGACACTTGGGGAACAACAGAACAGAACTGACCATCCCTGTTCGTTATGGCTGCATATGGGCGTAGAACAAATAGCTGATCCAAACTGAGATCACTGTGCTTTGCACTGTCAGGGTATTTTAGGAGCCCACGGTTTTAAAGACTTAGAACAAAAAATAAAATATCTCATTAATACATTCTATGCTGATAATATGTTAAAATGATCAGACTTCATTCCAGTTTGAAATTATTTTTCCTATATGTGTCATAACCCTTTAAATGTAGCTCTTAGCACATCTTAAAGTATGTGTGCAATTTGCATTGTATTTTCAAAAATAAATACAGGAATTGTTAAACCACAAATGTTGACAGATGAGCACTTGCTTTGCTTGAGACTTGGGTTAGCTTAATTAGAGTCATCCAGGAAATGGCAACAGGGGAACAGATGGAAGACAGGGAAGGAAAGGGAAATCACACAGTGTATTACTGAGAAAGCTAGTCCCAGTGCACAAGTGGAAGCCAGTCACAGAGAACCCAGACACACAGTACCACCAAAACCCCCTACAGACACCCTGAATGAGAAGAAGGAAGCTGAATGCTTATCTATCAATTCCTGTTGTGTATTGGTCAGGGAGTGCTCTGGGGAAACCCAGTCCTCCAGTAGCCAAGGACAGCCACCAATAGTGTGGCTTAAGTAAGCCTGGTGGGGTTTGAAAAGGGTGAGCACCCTGCCCACAGTATCTGCAATGCCATTGTGGCTGAAAATACGAAAACAGCATGCATTTTAACTTTATGATCAGTCAACAAAACTGCAAAGAGGATGATTACACCTTGAGTTCCCCAACAAGATAGCAACGACAACAGCTATATTGAACTCAACAGGTATGTGTTAGGGTATGCAGGCCTCCTTCCTCAATAAGTTACATTCCAGTAGGAGAACTAAAATAGCTAAA
>PVKA01015321.1:0-50336 GCA_004027165.1 Ctenomys sociabilis
AAAAAAAAAAAAAAAAAAAAAAAAAAAAAAAAAAAAAAGAAAAAGAAAAACAAAACAAAACAAAACAAAACTTGGTATAGTCAATCTTGGTTCTTTTTTTTCTTTTCTTTTCTTTTTTTATGGGAATGGGGGATTGAACTCAGACCCTCCCTCTTGCCAGAGAAGCGCTTATTCTACTGAGCCATCTTCCAGACCCCAGTATAGACAATCTTAATTTAGCTATTCTAATAGGTATATAATAGTATTTCAGTGGTTTTAATTTGCATTTTCACAAAAACTAAGGAAGTTGGGCATTTCCATGTTTATTTGACATCTGTATATCTTCTCTGATGAAATGCTTTTTCAGATCCTTTACCCATATTTTAAAATGCCAGATGCATAGCTTATTTTCTTCCACTGAGCCATCTCCCTGGCACTAAAAGTTATTTCACTTGATTTGCTAGCTTCAGAGAAGAGAGCAGAATCTGTGCCCAGAACAAAGGGTTCAGTGATGACATGACTTGTGTGGCATATTCTTCAGAAGGATTTTTTTTTGGGGGAGTGCTGGCTCAGGATGCCTTAAGGGCAGGTCTGATGAGGCTTGAGGATCTGGGGATTGAACCACAGCAACCTGAGCCTGACTGCTTTGCTTAAGCAGGCACTTAAACAACTGAGCTAATGGGTAGGCCCCCATAGCTTATTTTCTTATTACAGATATAATATCCCAAACCTTAAAATCCAATACCCAAAATGCTCCAAAACTTGAAACTTTTTGAGCACCAAAGAATTTCTAATATCCCAGGCATTACAGAGGATACTCAACTTACATTGAATCTTGGGAGGTCTTTATAGAGTATTCATATTCAAGATTCAAACTTTTATTAATGCATTGTTTACAAATATTTTCTCTCATTTCTGGTTCATGTCTAATTCTTCTAACAATTACTTCAATGATAAATTTCAATCAAGTCTAATTTCTAAGTTGCTTTCTTATGAAACATGCTTTTACTGTCATAGTCAAGAAATATTTGCCTAATTCATGATTCCAAAAGTCTTCTACATTTTCTTCTAGAAGATCTAGCATTTAAAGTTTTATATTATGCTCAATGAACCATTGAGCTAACTATCTTTTGTTGTGTAAAATTTGGGTCAAAACCTTTTTTCCATATTAAGCCTTTCCTACCTTCATTTGTTGAACAAACTATTATTTCTCCACTGAATTATTTTCACAACTTTGTTGAAAATTCCTTGTCTATATATGAATGGTTCTATTTTTGGATTCTTTTCTGTCTCATAGATGCAATTATGCCAAAACTATTCAGTCTTGATTACTGTAAGTTTATAATAAGTGTTCAGATCAGGTAATGTTACTTCAGTTTTTTCTTTTTCAGTTATTTTGGGCATTCTAGGTCTTCTTCATTTTTATATGAATTTCAAAGTTAGTATGAGATTTTTTATAACATGGACTACTAAGATTTAGTGATCATTTTTGTAATACAAATCGGATCTTGGCCATGTCTTTCTCATGCTGAAAATAACTTGTTTCCCAGATCGTATTCCATGACCTCTTTGCTCCTTGGGGTCTGGACATTTTCCTCCTGTCCAGCATCATCTTTCTTGGTGCCCATATATGTTCTCCACATACTCTGGTCTCTGAGTTCCTTAGTTCTGTTGTTGCTTCCTCTTAGGTCACCCAGAGGCTTCTCTGCAATATTTCTTTGAGTAGTGCACCCCAACCCTACTCTGCTCACATCCAGTCTATCTTCTTAATTCCCAATGCCTCACAACTCAGTTGATGCCTCATGGAAATTTTTCTACATCCTACCCTGCCCCACAGCTACATCAGATTCTTTAAATATTTCACAGCTACCAATATTTTTCCTTCATGTTACATATTAAAGGTTGAAATCATATATGTGAATATTTGATTATTTTTAAAAACTTCCTTTTCCCTATGAAGTATAAAGGCTATAGTAGGGCAAAATATGTATGTGTTCTTCTACCTTTATACTCTAGTAAACATCTTGACATGTAGTAGGTTCACAATAAACATTTGTAAGCACCTTACTGAAGTAGAGTTTTTAGATTGCTCACTCATCATTTTGCTTTGTATCCAAGCTGGAAAACATACTTGGAGTAGATCTCAGTTTGGATCTAGGATGCCAGGAAAGGCGAGGGTAAGACAAGGACAACCATATCCAGGCTTTTTGATTCCCTTATGCCCCAGCAGACAACCTATGTAGAGTTTAGTTCTGAAGAAGTCATCTTTAGCTGTTGCTTTTGTTTGCTACAGTAGTTCATGCATTTCCACTAAATTTGTCTTTATGACCTTAAAATAAGGTCTAGAGGAGAAGCTGAGAAATAAAGGGAAAAGCTATGAAATTATTCTTCAGAAATTTCACATTCTTCTTTTTGTTATGCAATCTTTTTTATAATTGAAATTCTACTTCATTCCCCTCCAGTTTGAAATGAGGCCGAAAAGAATTTGGACAGCTCTATGACACAAGCTCTTATACTCATGTTAGAAAATAAAACTTTATCTCCTGGGCTAGTAAGAAGAATCTCAGAAAGGATAATTATTCCATGCTAGAAGCCAATAGTAGGCATGTCCTCTGCCTCTTTTTGCTATTCCTACAGAAGCCAAAAGCCCAAGATGGAAAGCTCTACTCTGGATTTTGACTTATATAATCAATGTCCTTTCCTCTTTGGACTCTTCATGTGTAAAATTGAAGTTTAAAAAAAAATCACTTCTCTGCACATCTTTCAGTGTTGCTGCAAAACTTAATAACATAATACTTAACTTATATAGACCAGCTGTGGTGGGAAAGGAACCGTGCTACTCACATTACAGATATGAATTCTATCAGTAACAACACCCCTCTACAGCATTTGTCTTCTCATTTGGTGAACTGGGAAGGTAAAGCACAAAAAATAAAAGACAAATTCCCGAAAGTATAGGATTCCTGAATGCCAGTCTCAGAACTTAGACTTCAACCAAAGGGCAGCATGGAAAGGTCTAAACCAGAAAATAACAAAGTCAAATCTGGGTTTGAAAAAGATTTTGCTGCCACCTGTGTGGAACATGATTTAGAAGGGAAAAATCTATGTGCTTGGAGAATGGAAATGATATGTGTAATGACAGGGTACTTTACAATTTTTAAAGCTCTTTTATATCTCTTTTATTATTTGCGTCTCATAAGAAACCTGTGAGTTAGGAAAGAAGATGTTATTAATGGCATGATTACTGCCACTTTTGAATAAGTAATCTTCAGCCTGAAAATAGTAAGTACTTTGTTCTAATATCACACAGCTGGGGATAGCAAAAATGGGTCTCAAACAATGTTCTGGATTTCTAGGGCATATTCTTTCATGTTATTCTTTTGTGGCTTCTGACTGAAAGTTAGTTTCACCGCTCTTGACCGTGTGGCACTGTCAGGTCCCTTGCTTTCTCCTGACCATTGTCAGATCCACTGTAGAAAGCTCCCTTAGCTCTTTCCCCTCAGTTTCTGTACAAGTGAAGTCCCTCTGGGAGTCTCTATTGGCACTTGCTCTTCAAGCAGGGTAAGGAAAGGTAAGAAGAGATGAGCTTCCCAACTGGCCGGTAGATCCCGGCAGCTCTGTCACAAAGGGTTAAAATCAACTTGCTTGATTGATTATGAATTTTAAGTAGTCCTTCTTCAATGCAATCAGCTCTTTCCCGTCGTCATCACTCATTAGGGAATGATTTCCATTCCAGCAGTGATTGAGGATGTTTCCAAGCGTTTGCATTTTGCATTCTACACACCAAGCACCTTTCTGTCAAAATGACGAGCTGTCTCTCCTCACTTGGCCCAAGCCTCCTATTACTTTCTTGTCTTGGGTCCTTTACTGGGACGATGAGAAGTGACCCTGTAAGAGACCGCTGAAGGATCCTGGACATATTGACCACTGGCCAGTTCATGCCTGATAGTCAGTCCTTGAGCTTCTGACAGAATGATGGAAGGGGCTGCCTTGTGACCTCTTTCTCTCCTCTCCTAATTGGCGGTTATGAATATTTAATGAAATCAAGATGGAATTCAGTCAGAGTTTACTTGCTGCATTGTGGGAGGAAGGAAGAAGAAAAAGAAATGGTGAGGTATTATTAGATCCCACTAGCCACAGAATACAATGCCATCAAATTCCTCTTATATTCTGATCCCATAGCCTTAGATGTCCAGTAAGGGAATTAGCCCTCAATATTAGCAAAATGCTGCCGACTTCCATGTACCATGAGTTTCATATGGAGAGAGGTAACAGCTAATTTACTGAAAGATAAATTCAAGCTGAAGTTACCTCCTTAAATCATTCTTCACAGGAAATCCTATTTCCCTGTCTTCTGAAAGCCTGTTCGTTTAAAAAAAAAGTCCTTTCAGTCTTAATTTTAAATTAATTTCCAGTTCATTGCAGAAAAAAAAGTATATAGAAAATCACAAGTAAAACTTGCCCATAATTTTATCATCCAGAGACAGTGGGAGAGGGGGTTAACATATTTATATTTATATTTATATTACCTATCTACTCTATACTCACATAACCACACAGTAAGTCATATTTGTAGCCAAACTTTTAAAGATATATATGCTTTATTACTAAGTGTACATTACATTAGAATAATTGCTTATTTTATTATATGAATGCACCTTACCCCTGAAAGTGATGACCTTACAGAGAAGAAATAGTAGACTTGAAATCAAATGAATATAGATTCCAAATGAATTTCTTCAAGTTAATTAGCCATGTGCTCTTTGAAGAGATTAATTAACCTCCTAAGAACCGGTCTTAATATTAAAGGACAAAAGTTTGTTTTGAGGATGAAATGAGAATATATACAGAACACCTCGCATAATGCCTCACATAAAGTAAATGTTCAGTTTATGGAAACCACTAATATTTTTATTGCTAATAATGCTGTGAGGAGTTTCCATGTGAATAAATCTCATGCACTTTATTAGGCTAATTTTCTACCAGTGGAATCCCTGAGTTAAAAAACTTTCATATTTTCTAGTCAAGTAAATTTTTAAAACATCTCCTGAAGCATTCCTCAGACAATTTTTAGAGCTCTTATGGCCAGGGCTGGTGAAACTTTGAACATATTCCTCTCTTTAGTCCTCAAATTTCACATGATAAAATGAAGAAAATGTCTTAATTTGTACAGCTTTAACAGCATACTATAGGCTGGATGGCTTAGGCAAACAACAATTATCACAGTTCTGGAGGCTGGAAATCTGAGAACAGGGTGCTAACATTGATTGAGTTCTGGTGATGGTCAACATTCAGGCTACAAACTGTTGACTTGATGTTGTATCCTCCTATGGCAGCAAGAGGGCTAATTAGCTATTTTGGGTTGTTTTTTTAAGGACATCAATTCCATTCATTATGACTTCACCCTTAAGGCCTAATTATTTCCCAAAAGCCCTTCTTCTTAATATTACCTTATTGAGGGTTAAAATTGCAACATGAATTTCAGGGGAGCACAAACATCTGTTATTTGCTATTGCTGGATTGCATTCGTATCAAGTTTGCAGATTCTCTTATGCCTCAGATATTCTATCATTGTCCCAGCTACCCCTTAAAAAAACAGGTAGATCTAAAGACAGCTTAACAGTGCCAGCTGTCTTCACTTAGGTTAGCCTTGATTTTTCATAGAGATGTTTTCATGGCTCTTCAGAAGCATGCAGTAAGTAAAGAAATCTACAAATGATAAATGAACCCCAGAAGGTATATATATCTTCATAAATCCTAGGTCTGCAAGTATTACTTTATTTATTAAAAGTGGACTCTTTCAGGTATAATTAAGATATAGTTGCACTCAATTAAATTAGACTTTAAAATCAGAGACTGGTGACCCAGGAAAGACACAGGGACACAGACATCCAGGTAGAATCCTATGTGACACAGAAAAGTTGGAGAGTGAAGTAAAGCTTATATAAACCAAGGAACCCCAAGCATTCCTGGCAACCAGTTGGAAGAGGCAAGGTAGGATTTTTCCCTAAAACACGAAAAGATAACACCCTGGCATCTTGATCGTAGACTTCTAAACTCTGTGAAGTGAGAAAAATCATTTCTGTTGTTTAAGTCATACAGTTTGCAATAATTTGTCATGGTAACCATAAGGAAAGACTATATAGTGTGCATTATTTTCATGCTGAGAAATGAACTGAGCTCAGCCCCTTTTTATTTTTAAATTTTGAAACAAGAGTATTGCTAAATCCTATATTTCCTTGGGTTCAAACTTGCTATCCTCAAGCATCTCAGCATGCTGGGATTGCAGGCATGTGCCACCACACCTGGTACGTTTTTGTTTCAGTTCTGTCCCATATTAGAACATAAGCTATTAATTCATAGAGTTATTTCTGGAGACAGCATAGTTTAATGAGAGAAGTTCAGGATTTGGCGTTTGACTGTTCTAGCTAAAAGTTTTGTTTTGCTGCTTAGGAATGTGCAAATTCCATGATCAGAAAAAGCCTAGGGTCAAGCTGGGGCCTGAATGAAGTTACTCTGTGATGCTTATGTTAAGACCTGCCATATTACAATGCCTATTTGGTCAGCAGGTTGCTTTCATTAGCCAGCTCTGTGAGCCTAAATTTAATCTTATTCAAAAGTGACTCTTCTTTGGGCAGTTAAAAAAGAAAGACAGTATAGCTAAAACAAAAAGGTATCCTGTAGCTAAAGCTCTCTAAGATAATTGCTAACCCACTAGCAATGGAGACCTGAAATGGTCTCTTTATGTTTCCCCCTGACAGACTCTGGGTCCTGGATAGCAGGGTCTAGGTTTGATTCATTATTGCAAATCCAGTATCTAGTTTGCTTCACAGTCCCAAATGTTTGCTTAGCGAAGGTTTGGGGAAGCTATTTGGCTCTAGCTTTTGTGTTTTTTCCACTATAGTCTTAGTTCCTTGAGTTTGGCTTTCTCCTGTCACTTTGTTTGTGCTCTCTATTGATGAAGACCTGACCCCTAGATAATTACTGACTCCTGTAACCTAACCCAGCCTTGCACTTTTTACTTTTTCAAACACATTTAGTAAATGACCTACTCATGGTGACAAAGTCAGCCTGTTGTGGAACATTACTCCATAGCAGGAACCATATTACAGTAATGGGTATAAGCCCTCATCTAAAAGTGCAGGAGTATTGAAAATGTACTTATTTTTATGTTTTATTTTCTCTTTTTATTTTATTTTTTATTAATTTTATTGAGAAACAAATAACAATGAGACAGTTTCAAACCAGGTCAGTAGGACAGTTACAATAATTAATAAATTGCATATTGCTGTCTTCATAGTGACTATTCATAGTACAAGATGCAGACATGATATCCTGACCAGACACTAATAGTATAAATCTTTCTTCTTATCAAATTAAAACAAAGTAGCTGTACATCTATCCTAACATGGCTGACACTGACAAAGGATCTACACACTGCAGTACAGGGTGTCAGGGTAAATCCTGAGAAGATTTGACTGAACTTATCAGACACAAAAGTTACATTTTTTCTTATATAGTCCTTGCTTTATCTTGGTCTTAACCATCCAGCAGAAAAGTATGTAAATGAAGTATAAAATGTAAAGCCATATTAATATGCTGAGCTATAAAAGGCTCAAGTCAACAACTTCTGACATTGCCAGTCTAATAGATAACCTACTACTATTATGGACTACTGGACTATATTGTATCATTTCACTGAATTCATGCACCTACAATATTTAAATGGCAATGGAATACCCATCTCTGACAAAACCAGACAAAAAAGGGGATACAAATGAAGAACCACTTTGTATCTGTGTATACTATTTTTATGTTAAAAACATTTAAATTATTTAGCAAACATTTCCTGGAAAAGTTAGTAAATTGAATCTCTGAAATATTGTGGTTCCCGAATCCCACGCTTTACAATGACCTCAGGATCTCATGCAGCATCAAAACCACACAAGCACTTTGGGTGGCCTCTAATGATCAGTTCTTGGTCCAGATCAGTTTCCCATAACAGAACCACTGCCCTTTCCCTCATGTCCCTGCACTGTACCTTCCATCTACTCATCAGTTAAAATGAGCTGTGGTGACTCTACCAGGTATAATCCTCTGGCCCCAAATCCCTAGCTCACCCTGGGATGCTGCTGGGAGAGTAGGCTACAAGTGTCAGACTTATCAACCATTATGCCCTTTCTTCTTTGAGTAGAAAACTCCTACATCTTGACCTATAAGCAATGTGCTTCCCTCTCCTTCCCTCCTGGTGGATGTCCAGGTCCACAGTCTCTTTTGCTAATCTAACATTCATATAACCCAACATATTGCGGACTGATTGGGTTTCACCCAAAATTTTTTGTGGGTGTTAATCTTTACACAAACACAATAAAGACATCAACTCCACGAAACTCCTTCCTTTCCTCCTACAAAATTTCTCAGAGGCAAAAACTGGCAGTTTATTCATTGCTTAGAACAAGAGACAAAGGGAGAATGCAAGAATACATACATAAGTTCCTACTTTAATAAATTACCTGTGTACATTAGTCCTATTTAAATATACTATTCAGTCCGATCCAAAATCCAGCAAAGATAGGGAATTTCATGTGTGAAAGCCAAATCTCAGGCAAAGGTTTTACCAAAGATAAGGAACGTTCATATATATATATCCAGGTGCATTTCCACACCTGTGTTTTCTGGGATTGAAGGGGGAGCTTCTTGGTTGCCTTTAAAGGACTGGTAAACTGGCTGAGGGAGACAGGAAGAAAAAGTGATGGAGCCGGGTAGATGGCTCAGTGGCATAAGCACTTCCCTGGCAAGCACAAGGGCCTGAGTTCAATCCCCGATTCTGAAAAAAAAAAAAAAAAAAGTGATGGAGGAACCTTATGGGAACAAAACAAGAATAAGGCTAGCCTAGCTGAGAAACCTAATTCTCCCTGCAGTACCATGTTCCAATGTTACAATTTAGCTCTTCTCTTAGGGATGTACATGTACAGTACTTATGTGCCTGCTACATGTACACAGACACTGTCATCTTCAGACAGGCATGACGTCATGGTCATTGAATTCTAAAGGCATTCCTAGTTTAGCCTCAGAAAATTCTCAGTTAGCTGCCATACTCCTGGGCTCAATCTCATGAAAAAGCTCCCACTCCAAGACTTAAGGAAAATGATACCCACATACCAGAACTTTAGCTGTGTCCCAAGGAGGGAGGCCCAGAGTTGGGTCCCTGCCACTCAGTCCATCCCCTCTTATAAATGAAAGAGTTCAACTCACTAACTTTAGAGCCTTCCCAAGTCCTGTGAAGATTTATGAAATATGTGGACTCTAAATTCAACACATTTCATTAATTTCCACTTGCTTCCTTCCAGTGTCATGGACACAGCTGTAATAAGACATTCAGAAAGCCTTAGAAGATCTTCCTGGCTTGCACAGTCTCACAACTAATATACAATTTATGTTTCTTAGCTTTAATCCAGACAATTTTTAATATTTTCTAATAAGCCCTGGCCTATCTTTCTCATATAGTTTATTGTTATCAGGAAGATTTTTCCCATCTCTACCCCTCCTTTCCCACATTTTCCTGCCCTCTTTTTTCTTTTCTCCTGCCAGCAGTAATTATAAGTTGTGAAACCTACAAAAAAGCGGATATTAAATAGACTGTATATGATTAGAGATAATGTCACAGGCATGCGTCCGAAACCTACTGCCTGGCTAATGTGTGTTTTCCTCCCTGTGACATTGAACACAGTCATTATGCCTTGGAGGGGGCAGGGCTCTGGTAATGATTTAAAAATGCTTACATTTCAAGAAATGTAATGTCTTTCTTTGTGAAAGACATTTTCTCTGTGCAGTGTGGCTATCCCAAGAACTACCAGCTTACTCCGGGGATATGGCTCAGTAGAATAAGCGCTTCCCTGGCAAGCACAAGGGCCTGAGTTCAATCCCTAGTTCCACAAAAAAATAAAACATAAAAAAAAAAAAAACAGGAATACTGCCATTTATACTCTGGTTTCTCTTCAGATAGTATAAATCTTTCGCCTTTTACCAGCTTACTCTAAGCCTGAGGTTTCCAATATTTCTGTTACCATAAACTTTACAAATGACCCCTTCTCTCTCTGGCTCTTTGACTTACTATAGCTGATTTCTTGAACACTGAAGGTGTATCAAGGTCCTATGCTCAGCCTACACGGTGAGCACTTACTGAAAATGAAATCAAATTCTAGTCCTTTGGAAACAAAAGTAGGCAAACAGGGATGCAGCTGCCTCTGTTGTTATTTAAAAAATAATTCCATTCGTTCTACATTTGTTGCATGCCTACTGTGTTCCAGACTTTGTTCTAGGAAGTGAAGATAGAATGAAGAACAAAACACACAAAACTCCCTGTCCATGTAGTAGCTACACTCCCAAATGAAGGTAGATACAGAAGCAAAGTAAATAAGGTGATGAAATATAAAGTTATTAATTCACTGTCCAAACCAGGACACCTCTAAGGCTGAAAGCAAAACCTACTAAGTGTATGAGTTCAGGAGGCATCAACCTGCACAATGGTCATACAGAACTGTGGGAGAATGGAGGGGACTAAAGAGTACAGGTAGCAAGTAGACAGGGGACACAAACAAAGGATGAGATTAGGATTTCAAATAGCATAACCACAGTAGCATCAATGGAAGCAAAGTATGGATGACTCAGGAAAGAGCACTTTAAGCAAGGGGAACTAAAAGTCCTGCAGTAAACAGTGGAATAGACCATGGCTGATGTGTTATAAGACCAGCAGGGAAGCTGGTAGCTGACATGAGATGATGGAGCAAGGTTAGTAGGGTTATGAGCACAGGGGGTTGTGAATTAGTCAAATCAAGTAGGACCTCTATGAACATTGTAAAGGCTTTGGCCTGACTATGGTGAGAAAGAAGCTGTCTTAGTTTGTCTGGGCTGCTATAACAAAATATCATGGACTAGAAGCCTATAAGCAATCAAAATTTATTGGTTCCAAAGGCTGAGAAATCCAAGATCAAGACACTAGCAGATGTAATGTCTGTTGAGGGCCCACTTTCTTCATAGACAAATATCTTGTCACTGTATGTTTACATGGCAGAAAGCAATGGGTAGCACTCCTGTGGTCTCTTCAATTCCTAATATCATCCTTGGCAGTTAGGATTTCAAACTATGACTTTCAGGAGAACACAGACATTCACACCATGGCAGAATCAACTTCAGGATTTGGGGCCTACACGCATTATTTTACCAGCATCATTCTAAATGTGGTATTAAGCACAGGGCAATGTGGGGCAGCAGTTGAAACACAATAATCCATATGAAAAATGATAGTGGCATGGATCAAGTGGTAGGGATGACAAATGATCAAAGTTTAGTTGTTTTCTGAAGACAAAGCCACCTAATTTGGATCAAATATGAATCATAGAAGAAAGACTCTTGTCAAAGATACCTGCACTATTTTGGTCTGAACAGAGAGCATGAAACTTCCTCATATGAGAAGGGAGAAACTATGAGTGGGACAACTTAGGAAAAGAGTTAGGAGTTTTGCTTTAGAATGAGCTCATCTCAGGATTTCAAAGTCTGGAAGAAAAGAAATCAGCAAGGGGATTATAGAATACGAGGCATATGAAGTAGGAAAAAAAAAAAAAAGCTGTTGAAAACAATGTGGAATCTTGAAAGTTAACCATTACTAAAGTGGCAGGGGTCAGAGGAATCAACTGCTGCTTATCTTTCAATTATTGTAAGGACTAAGAATGATAGTTGGATTTAACACACAGGTCACAGAAACCTTCAGTTCTTGTGCTTTCAGATATGTGTGACAGGAGCCTTTGACAAGAGCGGTTTAATATGTGCAAGGCAAAGGTATCATGGTGAAAGTGAGCTCAGGAATGGAAAGATGAAGAGTAATAAGGACAATGGTATAGAAAGCCCTTTCAGAAAAGAGAAAACTTGAAGTAGTAATGGGAATGGGAAATAAGTTCAGAGGGGTTTTATTTGTTATTCTGTTTGTTCCTATAGAATGATTAATACATTTTTTATACTGGTGAGAATAATCAAGTAACAGTAAAAAAATAAAGAAAAGTTAGTCAAAGATGGTTACAGAAGCATCCTTGATGAGATGATGCTTGCTTCTAATGCTGGAAGATGAGAGGTGAAAGGATATAGGAAACCACAGTGGGGTTGGGCATGGAAAAGGCCAGACAACATGAGTATGGGACTGATGCTAGGGTTTTGCATTATTCAGATTATTTTCTCAGTGAAATAGTAAAGATGAACAGCTTATATAAGTACATTTCGTATGCACTACACAGGGTATCTCTGTTGAGACAAGTTATTGGAAGTTAGAATTCACTTATCTATCAATTTCTTAAACTCTTAGTTACTGTTGTTTCTGTGCCAAGCTTTGTGCTTGAAACTAATGTTGGAAGACATAGACTAATTGCACACAGTATGATATAATGTGTATTTACATAGACAAAAGAGAAATAACTAACTTGGTTTGACAAGGTCAAGGAATGCTTCAAAAAAAATGCTAAGATAGTACGGTAAATGACAATAATAGATATTTTTAAGGTAGAAAAAAAAGAAGAAAAATTATTCCAGACACAGAAAAGGCTGAACAAAGGCTCAGAAGAATGAAAAGACCCTTAGTATGTTGGGAATGTAAGAACTTCTTTCCAAAAGATGGGGCTCAGGAGCACAGGGAAACTACACCATTTTGGGAGGGGTACTGGATTGCAGGCTGAGGAACCTGGACAGTGAAGTCTTTAAAGATCTTACGCAGGTTATGTCCCTAATTGAAAAGAGTGTGAATGAGGGTGCAGTGGGTGGGGCAGGCCCTGGTGTGGAGAAAGTGGCAGAGCTCATGTAGTGGGCAGCAGGACAGTGACTTTATAGGCAAAAGGACACACAGCCCAGGCTGTGGAGCCTGATGAGGCCATTTGAAAAGAGATTTTTCTCCTTGGGTTGTGATGCAGCTCCCCATTGACATGCAGAAAGCACTGCCCGCTTTAGTGCTTTTAATAAAAATGGAAAATATGGGCTTCTGTGATGCTTTTAATCATTTTGGAATTGTAAAGAGCTCTGGGCTTTGGGGGCCAGGATGGCCCTGGTGTGAACATAAATTAGCCTAACTGAGTATCTTGTGCTGTTTATGAGCACCATTTGCTGTAAATTTGGTTTTGATGCTAGAACTGTGTGTCATCTGCACAGCTCTCCCCCTCAGCATGCCTTCTCCTTAAAATGGCAAGGCTTGTTTTTGACTATGGCTTCCTGTTAGAAGGGTCACAGACTCTAGGAGGAACAAGGGAAGTCCTAGGCTGGCAATTAATTTGCTCAGTCAGCTTACAAACACAGACTTAGCACCTCACCTTGCAGAAGGCCCTATGCTGGGCACTTGAAACCCAGAGAGAAGACCTCAAGGGATTCATAGCTAAGGGACTGATAATCTCAACAACAATAGCTAGGGCCAGTTGGAACAAAATGAAAGCAGTGGTCATCTCTCCCTGGAGCCTTTTAACAAGGTCTGTGGCTTGTACTCTGTAAGCTCTGACCTACTTGCTTAAAAAGCTTGAAAGTTGGAATGAGACACTGATAAGAACTTTTACCAGGGTATCTGGTAGACTATGGGTAAAATAGAGACCATTATCTACTTCTTAGTGGATGTTCTTTAGTGACTTACTACTTCTACTTCACTATGTCTCAGTTCTTATCTATGAAAGGAAACTTACATCACCACCCACATGTGGTTGTTGTAATAGGGTATGGAACTCCTGACACAGGACAGGGCCATGGTAACCTCTTTACAAGCATTAGTTTCCTTTCTTTCTTTTTTTTTTTCCTCATCTTGACTCTTCAGTAGGGATAGGCTGCAGTGTAGCTTTCCTGTTTAATAAACAGGTTTTATTATGCTCAAGAGCATGTACTAGCAGAATCTTTGTCTTTCACCAAACACTTCAAGGGCTTCCAGTTGCTCCAAAACTGAAAAGCAGAGTCCACTTCCACACATCATGCTTTCCTGTATGCCTGTTTTTTTAAAATAGAATATTCATCTCTTCTCCAGATACACACCCGCTGCCTCATCTCTGAGCCCTTACTTATGCAGAAGCCTGTGCTGGGCCTCCTAAGATACCCCTTCTTCAGCTTACAGAAATGTCATTTAGTCTGCAAGAAATAGTACTAGCTCCTTCTCAGGAAACTATCAATGATGTCCCTCCCCCATAACTGCTTTCATCTTTGGGATCTTAGAGCATCCTATTTTGGTAACTCGACTTACCTACTGTCCATCCTGAAACCTCTTCAAATATCCTAAAATCAAGGAATGAAACTGGAAGTGAATAAGGTTGTTGTCAATAATAATCCATGCTGATGAACAGCCTGAGCATGTTTCCAGAGAATGGTAAGTCCCACAGTGTTATACTTGAACTCTTAAACAGATACAAATCATACTGTGAGAAAAAGGGATCTGAGTCAGAAAATTGTAGAGCTGGGCTTCTAGGTACTTTCCCACCATAGCACATTGTCTCATACAACAACATCATTTACGTAACAGCCCCTCACCCCCTATTGTGACCTACTCGGGGCCAGCTTCCTATGTGAGCACTAGTGCAGTACTAGAGGGCCACACACTCAGAAAGACCCTAAATTTGAGCTTTAATGTTGCTATCTCAATCTTTTAGTAATTATCTGTGCATTTGTATTTTGGGGTAAAGCCTGATGGGACAATAAACTGAACATCAGGGGCCCAGAGCTCATGCACAGTCCCATCTGCCACCACTTCTCTACCTCTTGAGATAATGTTCTTGGCCACTTGCCATCTCAACCTTGTGATTTGAGCAACTCCTCCTAGCTTTTCTTTCCAGGGATGGCAACACCAAGGCATGCTCTACAGATGGCTCTGTGGGAGCAAGCTTTTTGCCCAACCCCATCAGATATTTTGCTCATCCCATTGTAAGGTTTGTAATTACCTTTGAGATGGCCATTTGTGGTAGGTGGGGGCAGGTAGCTCATGGGATTGGGACACATCTAACTCAGTTTCTCCACCCCTGGAATTGACAGTTGATAAGGAGTGGAAGGATACTTAATAACCAGTGGATCATGTGGACCTTTTACACCAGGTCTCAGAGTGGGGCTCTTGGGTGCTAGATGGTCAGCACTCCCAGTTCCCCACACCCAAGGAAGCACAATTTAAATAAGAAATTGAACATAATATCCTAATATAATTTAATATACTATCCTAATTTATGTAGGCAAAGATATCAGAAAAATAGAGAAGACTTTATATTTTGGTGCCTTTTGCAAAATAGTCTTGCTGTTTGAATGAGGGGCTCTTCATTTTCATCTTACACAGGGCCCCACAAATTATGTAGGCAATGTTGGCATTTTGGCATTTCAGCCTCCGTTGGGCACCAGATTTGAATAGCATGCATCTACGCTCTGTCTTCAGTACAACTGCTGGGTTTAGTTTAGACTTGATTAGGAGATTAGCAAACTTTTTCAGTAAAGGACAATAGAACAATTATTTTAAACTTTGCATACCAAAATTATTCAATTCTGACTTTGTAGCCTAAGACATATAAACAAACGAATGCCTCTGTATTCCACCAAAACTTTGTTTATGAACACTGAACTTGGAATTTTATATGATTCTCATATGCCACAAAATGTTACTCTTCTATTTGTTTTTAGTCATTTAAAAATACATAAATTATATTTAATTGTAGGCTACACAGATATAGACCTCATGCCAGATTTGGCTAGCAGGCTGCTGTTCATGGAGCATAGGCTAGGTGAATTCTAAAGGCCCTTTAGCATTTATTTCCTCTTTCCATCTCACTCTTCCTCTCCCCTCCTTTTCTCCCCTCCCTGCTTCCCTCTCTTCCACTGTCCCTTTGTCCCTGTCTCTCTCTTTCTCTCTCCCTTTCTCATCCTCTCTTTTGTTCTCTTCCTCTGTCCGTTTCTCCCTTCCTCTTTTGTTCCTTCTCCCCATCTTCCTCTCTCTAGCTATACCACACACACACACACACACACACACACACACACACACGGACACACACCTGGTTATAAAAGCCATCAATACATTATCTCAGCACCAGAAACTCTTTCTTCTTTCAACTGTGTAAGTACCAGAGCCAGCATTCTCTCTCTAAAAGGGCCCAGCTGCCCAACTCTTGTTTGCCTAGTGATTACAGAGCCTTTGAAGTAGAGACAAGGGGGAAATCCAATGTAGTGCTCTACTTGCAAAGGAAAAAAATATTGACACATTTAGGAACATAATAGCAAGATAAAGAAAAGCATGTCCTCTAATCTCTGTCCTATCTATATCCATAGACATGCTTTTGTAATTGCATTTTTGAATAAGATACAAATGTGATACTAAGGGAAGCAGTGGACAGTTGTCACCATCTGCCATCTGCCCACACATAGGAGCTGGATCAGAAAGAAAGATTTGATTCACAGAAATTGTCATATGTCAAAAGAAGAATACAAATAATTGATTATATTTTTCTTGATCAACTACTGTGTGCTTAGAGCTAGCAGGCTAGGAGAAATAGCTAAGTATGATTAATTAATAAAAAGAATATAGGTTCTATAATCAGTCAGGCTTTGGTTTAAATCCTTGAACCAAAGCTTTTCAGTTTCTTCTTCCTTCCTAGAAAAAAAAAACAAAAACTAAAACTCTTAGAGCTTGTCTTTCCTCAATGAATGAAGAGCAACATCTATAATTCAAATATTTTAATCATATTTAAAGATTTGAAGGGTCAGGGAGATGGCTCAGTAGAATAAGTGCTTGCCTGGCAAGCACAAGGACCTGAGTTCAAAACCCAGTTCTTCAAAAAAAAAAAAATCATATTTAAAGATTTGAGTGAAGAAATACACAGTACAAAGTCCAGGGCCTGGCCAACAACAGGCGTTTATTCAGTAGCATCCGCTAGAGAACTACAGCTCAAGAAAGGTAGAGCCAGGAGTCAGGTCAGGGTGTGAGTGCCAGGTACATGATTTGTCCCCTGCTCAGTGCACATAGAGTCAGCAAACTGGAACAGGAAGGCCCTAAAACAGGAAGTTCCTAGAAAATAAAAGCTTCATCAAGTACGAATGATGCCTTCTACTTCATTTTGGTTTTTGGTTCTCAGACTTCCTTTTTGTTGTCTATTCCACTTGTCTTCTGACAAGTGATGTAAATCTAGAAATATGTTGCAACTTTAGATAGCTCAATAGACAGTATCTGAAAACCGCTTCTGATTCTGCTCATTGATTAATTTATTCAGGAATAGTTACTGGGCATCTACTCTGCATCACACTCTATGGTTTGATGCTATAGCCACCAGGTGACTAGGATGCAGGTGTCACCTTGAGGAAGTTCAATGTTGAAAGAGAAAATAAACAATTGTAGGATGATAGCAAGAAGTGCTACGGTAAGGGAAACGTAAGCTCAGAAAAATGGACCGATTGCATGTAACCTTGTATCATGCACTGCGGAGATCTGAAGAAGGAGCAGGAGTAGAAGAAGATGGCTAAATAAGGGAGGATGGGGAAGACAAAGAGGAAAGTATATAAAACACAGAGGACCATGAGAGACTCACTTACTTTTGTTAAAATGGCTTCTAGCAAGAGGAAAAGGGTACAAGACAGAACAACAGTGATGGCATGTGACAGAGAAATGAAAATTTTACACACCGGTGTTGGGAATGTAATTACACAAAAGAAATAAAGAGTAGAATAACCAGAGAGAAAGGTTCAGCAAGATGGTAGCAATCTTTTATTCACAAAACTATCAGTTTGAACAATTACTCAAGCATCAACCTGCTCTTATGAGACCATTAAAACCAGCTGAGATCAAAACACAATGAAGAGGACGAGAAAGGAAGAATGGTCTGAATCACCCCTTTCTCAGCTTTAAAAAGTGCAATGTAAGTAAAGCTCCCTCCACTTGAGGGAGAGAGGGGAAATCAAGTCTAGCCTTTTGATTTGGAAACCAGTAATATGTAGATCCCACACCCTCCCCCTAGAACAATGCCTGAAGATGGAGCCTGTGGGGTCACATAAGCCTGGCCACCAAGGGACTGCTACTGTGAGCCTTTTCCCAATTTTAGGCAGCACACATTGGATAAACACCGCATCTTCTGGGAAATAAATACGGAAGGAGTTTCCTTAGGATGCAGAACTAGAGGGTTGAAACCTAGCACTGAGAGGTTACTGTTAGGTCCCTGTTCCCAAATCAGTGTCAAAGGTTGAAATCTGGATGCATATAAGTGGCAGGCAGAGATCTATAGCTTCATCAGATACACTTCTATTCTGTCCAGAATTTCCTGAACCTGACTATAGTGATACTGAGCTATAAGTACCATGAGAGCAGGAATCTAGGTCCTCTCATGGTGAGATCCAGTGTCAGACAAAAACCACAGTGCTTCGTCACAGCTGGTTATTAAGGATTATGTATCCAGGCCCACTCCAGCCCAAAGAGATGTTTGTAAGAATCAACTCCCTTTTTAGGAAGTCCCTCAGGCCTTGCTGAACAATTTTCTAACTGTGGATTGGCACAGACTTGAACGTAGGCTCTCTTTGCTACAGAAAGAGTGGCAAAGGGGCTGGGGAGATGGCTGAGTGGAATAAGCACCTCCCTGGCAAGCAAGTTCAATTCCCAGTTCCGCCAAAAAAAAAAAAAAAAAGAGTGGCAAAACACCAGCCATGTGATCCCTCAAAACATGAACTTACAGCACCATCTAGAACTGAAATAGTAGCAGTGACTATAGTCTGGGAGAAAATAAGCATCCTGTTTAGAATTTCTGGAGGACAGCAAAACAAGGCCAGACTGGGAAGACAGGTACAAATACCGTCACCCCCAGCACACAGATGTTGTCACGTGCTAATAAGCCTCCAGAAATTTCAGAAACCTTTACTTCACTTGGTGAATAATATTAGGCAATAAATGGAATTTATTGTGATTGTATTAAAATAGACACAACGTCGTATTTATAAAACAGATATTATACATGATGTTAATTGCCCTCTTGGGTGCTTCTGCCCAGTACTACTAATACCACTGGAGTTTTGGGAGATTCTGACATAGGGAATTAAAGTGAAAATACTCAGAAATGCATCTTTTAAATCGTGCAAATGTAAAACAGTGTTTCACAGTCTGTTTTTCATGAAATCACCTAAGGAGAATATTAAATGCAATTTTAATTATCCCTAGTAAGAGAAATTAAATACTAAGGAATAAAATTAAGGGTTAGGGATATTATAATCCTCATAGGAACCCAAAACAAAAACATGAAAAGACACACCAACAATAGTGAAAACAAGAAATAAAATCATGCTACTAGGAAAATGTGCCATAAGAGAGGGAGAAAAAAGGATATGAAAAGACTATTAAAAAGACTACAAGTGGGGCCAGAGAGATAGAGCTCAGCAGACTAAGCACCTGCTTATGCAAACGGAGGGACAGTGCTTCAATCCCTGACATCACATGTCGTGCTGGCCCCACTCCCAGGGCACACTAAGCTGGCCACTAAGTCAGGGTGTGATGGTACACTCAGGGGAGGCTGAAAACACTATGAGTCTGAGCTGCATTGTGAGACCCTGTACCAAAAAAAAAAAAAAGACTATAAGAGTTTAGAAAGACACAGGGACTGGGGTTCATCCCGGGTATGCTATGCCAGCCCCACCCCCAGAGCACACTGAGATGGAGATTGAGACTGGGCATGGTGGTGTGTGCCTGTAATCCCAGCACTTGGGAGGCTGAAAACAGGAGGATCACTGTGAGTCTGATCTGTGTAGTGGGACCTGTAGACCCTGTCCTAAATACATAAAAAAGACTGTAAGAGAAGGTATTAAGTAACTATAAAAAATTAAAAAAACAAACAACAACATGACAGCAATAAAACTACCTATTAAGGTGCCAGGAATGTACAAGGCATGGTGCCCACCCAAGGTCCTGGTGTTAATTCCTGGCACTGAACCAAAAATTTTCTTGAAACAAATAAAAATGGAAATACAGTACAATAAAAGCAGTAAGTGAGGGGACTTTATATCAATCAATACACCAAAAAAAAAAAAGTGGAACTAAAATAACCTATCATAGTATATCAAAGAACTATAGAAACAAGTAGAAATCCAAAATTAGCAAACAAAGACTAAGATAGCAAACAATGAAATAAATATATCGATGAAACAAAGAAGTGGTTTCTCAAAGATACATAAATTGACGAGTAAAAGAGAAAAATCTGAATTGTGGTAAAACCCAGCAATGCTACTTCTAAGGTCATGTCAACAGGATGTTAAATTATTGTGTCAAAGAGACACCTGTTTGCATATGTTAATTGCAGCATCATTCATGGCAGCCAAATCATGGAAGTTGAAGGCTGGTCAGAGGAGGTGGGACACTCATCACCCTCCCTGGTCCCTTGATCGTCTTTGCTTCGTGCCACCATGCCATTAGCTGTTTGTCCCCTGCTCTGCCCCACTTCCCATGCTGCCCAAACATACTGTGACTATATTCCTTTGCTTATTGGATGGTGATATCATCAACCTCCAGAGGGGTATTAAGGAGAGGGAAGATTAGAGCATCCTTCAGCCCCTATATTTGACGTGTACTTCCATAGTTCATTGAGATCCATCTTTGGAATCTTAGGAAAAGGCCTTGGTACATTTCACTTGATGCCAAATCAGGTCTAAGTGGGTATTCAAGTGCCACCAATGACAATAAACAGAATGATACAGGTAATTATTTTGTAGGTTTAAAATGCAAATAGAAGTAAAACCTTAATGTCCAACATATGCATGTGAAAATTCAATTCCCACTGTAGGAAATGTAATGGGTAAATAATATGACAGAGTTGAAGTCAACTAGGTAAGATTTTAAGACGATAATTAAAATAAGTCATATACTATATATGTATTGTATTTTAAAATATTTTAAAGCTATACTCATCCATATGGCAAGGCTATATCTTTATCTCATATTATTCATAGAAATATAAAATGGACTGATCGTGCTGGAGAGCAAATTTGGTGCTGTGCATCAAGAATAACAGAAAGGTGTACGCATTCTGACCCAGTAAATCTTCTCTTGAGTATTCATCTCAGAGTAATAATCTAATCCATATGAAGGAAGAAATTGCATCCAAGCAAATATTTATTATAATATTATTGATAAAACCAACAATGACAGCCTAAATGTCTTCTAGTTAAGTAAACTATGTACTTTCACTAAATAGAACATTAGGAAGTCATTAAAATAATGAGTACAAAGGCTGTATAATAGTTTTGTAGAACATTTTATGATATAATGTAACCTAAAATTAACACAGTGCGGAAAGTAAACATATCATATTTATACCATGATTACATCTTTTGAAAAAGGATATAACTATTAAGCTTGTATTATAAGCAGATATTACACAAAGACTAGAAAACACCATGGAAAAAATAAAAGGAGCTGTTTAGATGTTGAGATATATGTATTTTTCTTTTATTTTGTTATCATTAATGTTATTCATAATATTCATACAAAGGAAAGAGTACATTAATGGATACAGGCTTCACAGTGAGTTTAAATATTAATGTTGTCATTTATGGGTTGTATCATTTAGACAATTTACCTAGCCTTCATGAGCTTTGGTATCCTCATCTCTAAAGAGGGATTAAATATCTGCATTCTGAGAATGTAATGAAGATAAAACGTATAGCCATAAATTAAAATATATTTTGCATAGTAAGTGTCCAAAGAAAAGTTTTTACTTCTTAATAACTTTTCTATAAGACATTGTTTTCATTTTATACTGATAGATGCCAGATAGATCATTACATAAATGTATAGATAAAAAGATACAGATGAATACATAGAGATATTATCAAAGAAGTTAAAAACATTTTAGGAAAATTAAATGAGACACAAAATAAGAGTAGCTCAAGAAATGTTAATTTACCACACTGTCCCGGTTTCTATGAAAAGTATTGTCAGGAAATCAGACTGTCGTTAAATAGCAACAAATTAAAAAGACTGAGGCATCTCTTCCTTTACATACACACATGCACACTAGCATGAATGTACACATGTGCGCACGCGTGCACACACGCACACACACGCACACGCACACACACGCACATCTCAAATCACACTTCAAGATGTGGCCCTGGAGTTCCAAGAAAATAACATTTTGCTCTTTTTATGTGGTGAACACATTTGCTTTCCCCAAGTAACAAAAGGTATCATTTTGCTTTTAATTATGGGTTGTTATTATGCATTGCTTTTATTTGGCAAAGATGTTTGTTTCAGTAAAATTAATTTAGACAGTTCCATTTTTCAAGCAACAATACCTTCTGTCCCAGGCTTACAAAGAACAATTAGATCTGGATTCTCTCCTCACAATCAGGCTGGCAATTTCTTGTGGAAATGTGGAAAGTCATGGTTGATCAGTATGGAACGGAGCTTCCATGAGAACCAGACAAATGCACAAAATAGACCTTTACAGCCTGAAGCTTTTATTTCCTGGAGTGCATAAACCTCTGACATTGCACAGAGGCCTTACTCTGGCTAGCTAGGAACACAGATTAAAGTTACTTCACTTACAGTGCCAGAGATTTATTCTGAATGTCATGATATTTTTCACAGGAATTCTACAGTTTCATGCAAGTCAGCAAACATGACGGAAGGCCTCCCGTGTGCCAAGTACCAGGGTAGGAACCAGAGTTACTGATCTGACTCCCTCAGTGCCCTTGTCTGAATCAGATGAGTTGCCTGGATGATGGTGACACACATCCTTATACCTGTGGCCAAGGGTGGTGCAAGGTGCTGAGCAAGTGTTGAGGACAGTCTGTGTCTAGCCAGTGTATGCCCAGAGCAGAAGAGGCTGTTGGTGTCATAATGCATGAGAGATATAATATAGAGGAAGAAAGCTTTCTAAGCAAGCGATTTTGGAATTCAAAATAGCAGTCATACAAGGTTATGTACAGTTTGCCTGGAGGTATGATTCAGGTGCTACACTAACTTCTTTACTAGAAGGTTTGTTAAGTTCTTTTCAACGTATTTCACTGACTTTCTCACAGTTACTGAGCCAGTGTGTGATAGACAGCCTCAGAGAAGGTCCATTACAGGCCTCTACAGCGAGTAAATGATAAAACAGTAAGCAGGGCTGCGACACATAGGTGTTTCTACCCATTCTTACCACAGTCTTTACCACAGTTTTGTGTGGAGTTGTTATGAACTGCTTTGTACACTTCCTGAATCTGAAGAATGGCAACAAAAAAAAAACTTTATTAGCTCTGTATTTCAGTGGCTAGGATCTTTTTTAGGAGTCGGAGCCTCTTAAATGCTTCCATCTAAGTAATAATCCTGATAGTCTCAAAGAGTCTTAAAGATCTTTCCAATCTTACACTTTCCTCTCAAGGCACAAATTCTGTATTCTACCCTACACCATGAGAAAGGAGTAGTTTGTGAGCTGGGGGTGGTCCTCAGTGTCTACTCTTCACTATTCCCATCTCCAGACCTGCAGCACCCAATCTGATCCCGCTGTTTCCGCTACCCTAGATTTCAGCTGCCCCCTGTCCTCCCTCATGCTAAGCAGCCATGGCGTGAAAGGCAAGTCTGCTAGGTGTGTGCACAGCCCTGATGATATATCGCTGCAGGAGCTGGCTCAAGTCCTCTCCCTTGATGCCTCAATGTTTCTGTGCTGAGTTATCAGGGAAGGAACTATGTGTGACAATATTGTATGTAGGCATGTTATTTTTTTCCATTTTTATTTTCTTTTCTCCATTCTTTCAATTGAGTTTTGTAGTGGTTGTTGTATTTCTTTTATTTTAAACTTCTTTATTATTTTCCTTTTTCTTCCTTTTTTTTTTGTGATATCAGGGGTTGAACTCAGGACCCTGCACTTGCCAGGCAAGCACTTTATGTTTGATAAACTTATTGTACATTAGATAACCAAATATGTAAAGAAGCAAGCAGAATATAATACTTGAAGGAGGAGTCCTGATAGTCTTACACGCTGAATATCAAGCTAAACAAATTCATCCATTCTCAGCACTACAGGGCAGCCAAGACATCAGATCCATCTACACTGCTTTCCTTCTGTTCTTTCTTAGAAGTTGGTCCACTGTCCTCTGTGAAAAGCAAAATAGTTCCAATCTTTCAGAGGCTAGTCCAGTTATCCTTCTTTAAGGGAAACTCTCTTGTTAACTCCTCATGAAAACCACTTCAACAAAAAACTAAAACACTGCAACACAAATTACTGTCTCCCTTGTCTCCATTTCTCCACCCTGTTGTGACTGTTTTCCTTAACAACCCCGACCCCCACCCCAGAGCTAGGGAATGTGTTTTTCTACAGAATATACTGACCAACATAATTGGACCTATCTTTATTTTCTTAAGTTTGGTTCAGATAATAATAGGTTCTTTTTGTTGTTTTCTAAATGTAAGGTTTTATTATGATGTAGAAACTGATTTTTCAATTAACACATAAATCTCATGGAGATTTTGACATCATTCTTGAGAGCTAAGTTAAGAAATCTGTTTAGTTTTATCAAGATTGCAATGGAGATCATTAAATTATTTTAAAATGGAACAAATTTGATTTTTAAAACAGTCAGTCCTGTAGTCATTGGGGAAGCTAGAATGGATAAGAGAGTTTATAAGCAGTGGTTTAAGGAGCAATCACATGACACTAGATATTTCCCAGGAAGCAACCTATATTTGTGGATAGAGCAAGATGAAGACCTTGATTCCCAGATGCATAGAAAGAGACTATGGCCAAGGGAAGGGAGAGGCTCAGCAGAGAAGAGGGGTTGCTGGAATGGGAGAATATTAAGGTCTGACTTCATGTATGTACCCTGTCCATGTGGTCCCCATTTCTGGAGGGCTGCTCCCCAGGTCCTACCCATGATGGTTTGCTCCTGGAGTGACATGAAAAGGCATGGGAATTACTAGTGTATTTATTTAAATTATCTCCAGCCTATGCCACGAAAGCCTGACATTTCCCCAAATAGCTATTTCACATGACATATAGAAAACAAAACAGAACCCATAATCAGTGACTATTCTCTTATACCACAGAGCCTCACACATGGAACCAGCCTTGAGTTCCCAGGATTCCCCATCTCTTCTGCCTGGGAGGTAGTTAGGATGCAATTGTGGCCAAAATTAAAAGTCAGTTTTTAACCTTAGCCTCTTGATGACTCATATAGATGAAGAAGGCCAGATTCTCCATGACTCAATTCCCAGGTTCCCAAGTGAGAAAAAGAGAGACATGAGAAAAATTCTGAGCATTATATGTGTATAATGAGAGAAAGATGCAAAGGGCTATAACCAACAACCCCTTCTGGAGACAAATTCAGTGGGTTCCTGGTTATATCTTACCTTGATAACAGGTAATCACCAAATCTTTGTTGACCTTCTTCTAATGGCCAGGTGCTGGACCAGCCCTGAAAAGAGAAAAGGAACTACAGACCCTACTCTCAGGGAGCTGGCACAGCTAGTGGAGGAGGTAGAGGAGTGAGCAGACGGTGGACTTGCTCTGATAAGGCCCAAAATGAGACCCAGCACAGTGCTGGCAGATAGAGAAAGGCCTTCCAGAAGAGCTGGCCTGTGCGTTGGGAGCTAAATAAAAATTTAGCTAAGCAAAGTGGACTAGACGAGGGATTGATATTCCAGGTGAGCCAGGTGAAGGAAAGAGCTTGTGCAAAGGCAAAAGATGAAAGCACAACAAATGCAGGAACTGTGAGTGGTTCTCCACAGCTTGAGAAGATGAAGGAGAGAAGTCAGGAACCAGGTCACAGAAACTGTCTAAGAACTGTGACTCAGTTAGACTTCATCCTGTATTAGGAACCCTGGTACAGTTTAAGACATCTCATCCCACATTCTACGAAGCTCACTGCTACTGCAATGTGGAAAATAAATTGGAATAGGAAGGCCAGTAGCAAGTTCGGAGACCAGTGGGAAAACCACTGTAAAAGGCTAGATCCAGATGACGAGAATTCCAAAAGTTCAGCTCTAGGAAACAAAGAGTTGGAGCCCACACTCAGAAATTTTAGCTCTCAATCAGTGTGTTTGCCACTTTCCCTGCTGCCACCTAGACTGAATCTTTCCCATCCTCCATGCCCCTCCTTTCTGTCACATCATTGGAAGTTGATGTGTACTCCAGTATTCTAGTTCAAATAATATGACAGGTTAGCACAGCTCAGAGGTTACAGAACCAAGGTTTCCACCTTTATTTGTTTAATTTTGAGTTTTGTGATCTTCAAAATGTCTTCAAAATGTTTTCAAAACTTCAGAGAGGCTTCAGGAAAAAAAAAGTCTTAAAGGTTTAATATTGCTTTATGAGGCCCCCATTCAGAAGGCTTTATCTACCTCAGTAAATTATAATTGCTGGGCTTTTCACATTGTCTCATGTGACAAAACCAAGTGATATCCTATAGGCATCTTATTAGCTAATGCCACCATCCCTGGACAGGAAAGGATTAAGAAACAAAATCACAGTAGTGAGATCAAACATATTATGCCAATAAATAAATGCAGTGATACTTTTCAACTTCAAAATAAGAAAAGACTCAACTTTGGATAACAAAAAAATGTTATACAACATCAAAATGTACTACATTTGTTTTATATAAATACAGTCATTCTACATGAGAAAGATGACAAAATCCATCAAACTATTAATGATTCTTCTCTTGTGGTGGTAGGATTTCATTAATTTTTATATTTACTCTGAATTTCTTGAACATTTAAGAAATGGCTAAGATAAGCATGTATCACAGTAGTACCTCACTTACTGTGAAGGTGACATTCCAGACACCCTCTGATAATCGAAAACCATCAAAGTAGTGACATTATATTTTAGTATTTATATAATGTTTAAGGCTTATCAACCCTTCCACGCTCTTACAAACCTTTCCCACACTTTTACAAACACTCACATTGTTCTTAATCATTTTCTAAACTTGTAAACTTATGTAATTCAACAACGTACATATACTGCACAGTACTGCACAATCCTGCAACATAGTGAAAGATCAGTGATAAGTAATTTAGATTAATATTTTTTGAAAACCTGCAAAAGGAGTCCGTGAAAATCAAACTGCAAAATGGCAAGGAACTGCTGTATATTTACAGTTCCAAATTTTAAAATATATGTTCTTTAACTTAAGGCAACCATAATTTTTTGTTGAAAGTAGTTGAGCTTATAAAAGTTCCAAAATTCCAGGATAAGGGTTTTCATTAGTCTCGGTTCTGGTATTTTCACCCTCAGAATAGTCAGTGGTGAAAGGGTTGGGGTAATGTACTAATAAAGCATCCGCTGAGTACATGGGGAGCTATGGACACTTTCTGGGGCTGGGATGTTGGGAGACAGTTGCTTATGCATCCTCTGTGCTTTGGATGCTTTGGCAATCTCTGTATATCACTGACTGAGAGCTTACTACTTTTGTCCCCCAATTTCTATATCCTTTATAAGGTTATGCCCAGCATTCCTCCCACAGTAGTTAATACTGGCACGGGTGCTCTACATGTCCACTGATACCACCAACAGAGAAGGCAGAACGTGCCACTCATACACGGCCAGGTGGCCACAGGAACACTTGGATTCATTTTCCCATAGGGATGTCGTCTCCCCAACTCATAGACAAATACACACAAGTATAAACACACACAGAGGGACAAAGCAAGAGATGAGTACACATATAACAGCTCTGTCTTCCTTATTCTATAGCTTTTCATTTTCCAGTGGTTCAACAACTAGCGAGTCCTGCCTATCTATGAAATCTGCCACGTGCCCTGCTCACTTTATTTCCTCCAACTAATATTACATAGTCTAGCATCCAGGAAACTAATCTATCACTTCCATATAAAAGAAGTCTCAAATCTCTGTCCTCTCTCTCTCTCCTTCTCCCCCACCTCTCTCTCTCTCTCTCTCTCTCTCTCTCTCTCTCTCTCTCTCTCATGAGATAACTAATTATTATAATTTGGTAATCTTTATATCCAGTAGGCCCCATTTGGTTACATGATTGTATATTGTTGGTCACATTCCAACACCATGTGTCCCGTATTTACAAATGAGGCACAGTTTCCCAATGCCAGTCTCAAATGGTGACACTGTTCTTGGTAGATTTAGTAATGAAAAATTTCACTTTCACTTCATTCCTTTTATTTTTGAAATATTTTGAGGCAACTATGTGACTATTATAATTTATTATCTAAAAGTTGTTGCAGAATCATTCTGTAACATAGAATTTTGTTTTCATTTGCCTGTAGAACAAGTAGATTTTGCCCTTTCAATTAGAGTCGTCGTTAAGCTAATAGCCAGCACTCAGTGCTTTTGCCACTAGGTGGTGCACACATACATTAGCAAACTATGGGTTAAATGAGTTTGTCTCCCAGGTTAGATCTAATTCAGTAGCACTGGGGTGGTACAGACAGTAGAAGGGACAGTATAGTGATCCTGAAGGGAGAAACCAAGGAAAGAAGCTCTCTTGTGGGAGGTAGATCAACTGTTTCAATCAAAATGGCAAGAGCAAAAACAAAGAGAAGAAAGGCCAAAAATGTGGTACAGGAAAAAGTCTTAGAGAGGGAAGAGGGCATTTACTCTCTGATAATTCCCACTTGACATGGTCGTTGTAAGGGAATAGCAGAATAGTTCAGTCATTTGAGATAAATGGCATCAAGCATTGCTTTCCAAGCCTTTCTTCTGGGGACTGGAGATGTGGAATGAAATGACATAATCCTGTCCTCAAGTAAGGACTACTGGGAAAGGCAGGTAGGGAAATAGTGAAAAGAGAGCATGACACAAAAGATAAGTAGTACAAGGTACAGTGGGAGAAGACTGTGTGAAATAATCTTTCTACTCTAGGGATAGAAGAGAAGGGAGTTAGATTTGGGAATCTGTATACAGAAAGTAAAACTTTCTAGATGTCTTGAGAGGTCTTGCGTAGTGATCTGCAGGAAGAAAGTAGGTGGAGAATGACATAAGTAAAGGTTCAGTTAAGCTCAGCAAAAGCCTACCAAGCACTACCATATACTTGGACTGATGTAACTAAGAGGATTACAGACAGTCCAGGCCCTTAAGATGCTCCTCATTATGTGAGGACTTATTTATGCATGGGAACAGAGAATCTCAACATAATTGTGTGGCTTAGAACATGGATGTTTCTAAATTCTGGCTCTTCTGGCCTGAACTGTCCTGATTCCATGAGTTCTCAGAGAACTCTTTACAGGAGAGGAGGGAATCCACAAGCCCCATACCTGTTTGCATCTAAGTGTCAGAGTCACCAATAGTACTTTGGCCTCATTTATTCATTTTAGATTTGTGAAGCCAGAAGCCAGAGACCATATGGCATACAAAGCCACACAGGAGAGGTAGGACATATGTGCAGATATGTGTGCTCTCAGGGTTACTTCTTATTTTTCTTTACTGGAAACTGGACACAAAGTAACCATTTTGTAGTAGTTCTTAATTACGAATCAGATGTGCTTCAGACAAATAGACCTCCTTCACCAGCTGTGGTCATCACCAGGTTAACATTATAGAAACAGGAGGACACAATGCATTCTTCCCTCACATATGAGGAAAATGACAACCTGCATAGGTTGGTTTTGGCAAAGACAACTTGAACTGTTTCCCACTAATCTGGTTTCATGTTTAGGGGAGAGGTCATTTGACTAGCATTCCTTCTACATAGCACATGTGAATGTATATTTTATTTCCATATGAGGATTTGTGCTCACCATGTAGATTGGTGACATCTTGAGTTGAGAATGGGCAGGAAAAGGGTGACATGTGATTGAGCAGGTTCGGAAAGGATGCAGTTCTGAGATGGCCCATGAGAAGTTATGGAATTAGATTAAACAGATTTTTGACTAGAGAAGATCAAAATTATATAAAGAGTGAGGCTAGCTCAAATACAAAACAGTTTGAGACAAGAGTTCAATGAGAAAAAGAGAGGCATTTGGAATACTTAGCTTGGAGGGATAGTAGATCAGATCTTCATGCCTCTAAACTATTGTCATGGAATGTGGAAGCTAGACCCAGGGATGGCATGAAGAAACAGCACTTCATCCTGCTCTAAGCAGAGGTATCTAACCTGTAAGAAATTGTGATTTCTTATCCAATAAAGGGATGAACTGGAAACAATCCATACAGCTGGTGGGGACACTGCAGAAGTGATTCAAACTCAATGATTTCTGAGCTCTATACATGCATAAGCCTATGAAAATGGAAGAGAAAGCTTGCATGAACAGAATCAGATGTTCTATAATAATAACATGAATACCAAACATATTTGTACCGAGAACCTATTAAGCACCATGGCGCCATGGTAAATAAATTATATTCACTGTCCTATTTGGGACTTTAGAATCAGGATTAGAGTTGACTGAATTCTAATCCCTACCTTGGCGTTTAATGAAAATGTGATCATTGGTAAATAATTGCTTCTTTGTGAATGTCATGTCATTTCTCCTTTACAATACTTGCCCTATAGGATTACCAAGAATACAAAAAGAAATGATACATCAAAGTACCTAGTATTGTGCCTAGCCTTTAACAGGTGCTCAAAAAATATTGCTATGTTCTGCTTTCTGTTAAATTCAAAGTTCAAAAAACCATTATCGAAGAGAGATGAAATCAAGGAGAAAATGCAGGTGAGGTAAAATGTGCCGACCCATCTAATGGAAGAGTTGTCAGCTGACCAAAAGCACATGCAATCTGAAGTCTCTGTCAGTGGCTTCCAAAGTAGAGTTTGAACACTTTTTAGAAAATAAAACAAGTACTGTCAGTACCATTTATGGGAAACCTTAATTTTTTAAATTTATTTTTGTGTTTTAAGGAAGGATCTACAGGGTGTTCAGGGTCTTACTATTAGATCGGACTCGTAGTGATCCACCTGTTTTACAGCCTCCCAAGGGCTGGGATTATAAGTGTGCCAGCACACCCAATCTCATTTGCCATCTCAGCGCATCACAGGGGTGGGGCCAGCACAGCAGACCAGGTATTGAACCTGCAGCCCCTGTGCTTGCCTGCAGGCACTTTCATCCACTGCGCTATTTGGCTGGTCCTTGAAAAACTACATTTAGGAAAGAGTAAGAGGCCAGTTCAAAGACTGGGGCTTAAAGAATTCTGATTGGAGTCTTCAAGGAAGGTACTCAGTGCTACCTAACAGGAGCCTCCTATAACTATCTCTGTAAACATGACATCCAATCAAGCACAGAGTTTTCTAGCAGCTATTTTGTGAAAGTGGACAGGCCTTTTGAGATATTGATTATCTTATTCCTTGGGATAACCAAGACTAGTTTTCTAAAAGCACAAGCAAAGTTACCTATGTATCCTAATATATTTGATAAATATTTTGTAGGAGTGTTGTGAGGTACAAAAAGATAAGGATTAAGAGAAGGAGCAGGTGTATCATCAGTGATTGAAATTGTGATATCATTGTTAAGCAGGCTGAAGAGATAAGGTAGCTCAGAAGTGTCTTGTTTGGAAGGGAATTACTGAAGGGTGACAGTAACACAAGTATAAAGGCAAAGAAGTTTGTCAGTATATCAGACACTCAACCAATGCAACCAGTGTGAACTAAAAGAACCCAAGGTCATCTAGTACAGACGGATAGGAAAAGAAAATTATAGTTATGCAACTGTAAAAGGGATTTCTCTATGGCCTAGGTAAGCCACATTTCTCTCGGGGCTTCCTTCTCCTTATACGTAGGGTAGGGTTGACTGGAAGGCCCTCTCTAAGGCCCTCTCAGCTGTGACCATCTGTACTTTCAAGGACAAGGAAGAAGCCCATCCATTCTCCTTTGTCTCTGAGATATAAGACCTCCCTGCAGAATGGTCAATGAGCACCATGTCCTGTGAAACATACCCAGCTCCCATTTGGTATGTCCGTCCTGACCTGATAAGCATGAGTTTGGCTCTGGCTCCAATCAGGGTGCTCACAGTGTGTTTTCTTTTGCAGCAACAGCGGCAGCTTGACCTCCTGACCATAACCAGCCCTGGTAAGCAGGATGCTTTTTCTTTGAATTTTCTGTTTTCTGAGTGATGCCTATCAAGTTAATCTCTCCTGTTCTCCTTTACCTCCCTGAATCAATAGCAGAATGTTTGGGCCATGAATGACACATCTCCCTTCCCCCTGTCCCTCTTCACTGTGCAGATAGTAGAGCTGATACTCTAGCTATTGCTGTATATTCTAGGGCCAAATTCTTCCCAAATCACTTGTTGGACTTAAATATTAAGGAAGTACCCTGGTTGGCTGAGAAACAAGTTTTAAAATCACAGCCAGTTGGGTGGGCCAAACAGCTCAGTGGATTAAAGCACCTGAAAGCAGGCACAGGGTTTAGGGGTTTGATCCCTAGGCCTGGTGGTTGCACTGAGATGGCAATTGAGACTGGGTGTGGTGATGCATACCTATAATCCCAGCACTTGGGAGGCTGTAAATAGGAGAATTACTAGGAGTCTGATCTAATAGTGAGACCTTCAACACCCTGTAGACCCATCCCTAAAATACAGAAAAAAAAAAAAAATCACATACAATGGGAGGCAGGTAAGAAAGCACCATGAAAACAAGTTCATGCAGAAGGGTCAGACTGAGAAAGTGCCTAGCAGGGTTGGTTATGTTGAGGGTTAAAATGATTTTCATCTCTCACCTATAGAGGACAGTCAGGTCCCCTCAACAAAGCTGTGTCCAAAAGTTTAAGGCCTGGACACATATAGTATCATCATCAAAGAGGTATTTTGTTGCAGTTCTGAAACTTGGTGGTAAAATTGGATAATACACAATTCTTTCTAGGGCCAAAGAGATGATGTCAGTGGGGTGAGTTAATTTGTGAATCTATGTGGAGTTCATTTTACCCCCAGGTGATATTTAAAAATATTTAACATCTGGTGACTACCTGCTGTGCTAGAATTAACACTTTGGTCACTGGACTTTGTGAAGATGAGCTGCTCATGGAGAAGCCAGTGTGGCAGAATTGTCACACATTTGGTAATATCCAAGTGTAGAAAGAGAGCTTGAAGAATGGCTAATTAGCAATAAACACTGAAATGTTTCAATATCTTAGAAACCAATTTAGCTGAACTATGTCAGTCTTGCTTCCATAGAGGCTTCCACACTAATATCCAGGGACCATTAGTTGGCTCACTATCAAAGAGGTTAAAAAATTGCTTTCTTCAGGAATTGTCCTAGAATAAAGCCTAGTTCTCTACCTTGTGTAACAGAGATATAGGACAGAGACTGTAGAAGGTGGGTCCATTACATTCAAGTGGCCTTACTATATTTCAAGCTGAGAGCAGTCTGAGTTTGAGACATTAGAAAATAAATATGATCTTATTTGAAAAATGGCTACCTTTGTCCCATTCAATGAACTCTATTTGATATATAAATAGGTAGATACATAGACATAAATATGTATATATCAATGTCAATCATATATCCATGATATTAACATTGACAAATACAAATACATGATTAATATTTATGGAAATTGAAAATCTTGGGATGTCATACTGGAATGGCTCACTCCTGTGACCTACCATTTTTCCAATCTCTTTTTTTTTTTCTGGTACCAGGAATCAAACTCAGGACCTTGCATTTGCCAGGCAGGTGCTTATGCCACTGAGCTATCTCCTCAGCCCTTCAATCTCTTAGCTGATGAGTTATGCTTTTGTGGCTTAAGAAATACTTCACAAATTAGATATAACACTCTCCCATATTTATTTTTAAAACTTGTCAAGTTTTGTGTCATATTTATGTCTTTATTATATCATTTGTGACAAATCTTTGTGCCTGATATGAGGTAGAAATTTAATTATTTTAATTACTTTTAGATAATTGTTTTAGCACTGTCCAACAACTAGACCATCCTTTTTCCTATGCATCAGCAATTATATTTCTGTGACATCAAATTTTCCTGTATGCATAATTTGTTTCTGAGCTATCCCTGGCATACTATCATAATACTTTATATTGTTCATTTACTTGTTTTCTTTTCTCTGCCTGTTTATTTTTTTAGTGTTACATATTGCCTGCTTTGTCCACACCTTCTGTAGAGTTGGATGCCATAGATCTTTATTTCTAAAGTTGGCCCTTTAAATATATGCTTAAAATTGCCTTTACTTTTTTTTTTCTTTATATTTTAAGACTGGGTCTAGAGAGTCTACTGGGTCTCACTATGTAGATTAGACTCGTAGTGATCCAGTTCTGTTCAGCCTCCCAAGAGCTGGGATTACAGGCGCTCACCACCATGCTCAGTCTCAATTGTTTCCTCAGTGTCCCCTGGGGGCAGGGCTCACATAACATGAGGGGGATTGAGCCCTGGCTGCTGTGTCTGCCTATGTAGGTGCTTTAGTCTGCTGAGCTATCTGCCAAGCCCTTGTCTTTACTTTTTTAAAAATGTATTTAGTACAGGGTCTACAGGGTCTCATCACACAGATCTGACTCCTAGTGATCTTTCTTTTTTCAGCCTCCCAAACACTAGGATTATAGGCACACACCACCATGCCCAGTCACAATTGTGACGTGGCACACAGGGGATCGAACCCATCCCCTGGTCTACCTATGCGAGTCCTTTAATCTGCTGAGCTATCTGGAAGGCCCAAAAATAGCCTTTTCATACAAAGTAGACAGTTATTCAGAACTTTTTTCATTCATCCAACCAAAAAAGATCCTTAAAACACTTTCATCGCTTATTGCACTCTTCTCTGTCACTGCCTATTCTTGTATATAGAGACTTTAAGTTCAACTTTTTCCAAAAAGAGAAAAAAACAATACACTATTATTACAATTATTATCAAATAAATGTTTCTATACAGCATATGAATGTTTATGTTTTTTGATTGTTATGTTTCAGGTCTCCCCTACTAATTATGAATCCTTTAGCATCCAGCTTAGTGGAAATCTACAACAAAACCTCTTAGTTTACCTATGTCCTTATTTTGACTTCTCTCTGGAATGATCATTTGGCTAGATGTAAATTCAAATGTCAAGAAAGCTTTCTTTTTCACTTTGAGGATTTTGTTCACTGTCTTCTCATATCCATAGTAGCTGGTGATTAAGTCTGCCATTTTATAAATTGTTTTAGGGAAACTATTTTTTCTAGTGTACATTTCAAGATATTTTTTTTTAATTGTAAGAGCTTTCCTTTTACATATGTCTGGCTGTGGATTTATTTTTATTTATCCTATTTGGTACCCTGGGTATGCTTTCAACTGAAAATATTGTCTTGATTTAGTTATGAAAAATTTTATCTCTTCAAATATTTCCTACCATTCCTTTGTTTCTCATCTTTAAGATTCCTAGTAGGGAAAGGCAGACACCCATCAAGTCGGTTTCTGTTTTTATCATGTGTGTCTTACTGCACTGGTTCTGAGTTTCACCCAAGTAACTTAAATACATAAATTCACTTTTCAACCATGTCTCTTCTAGAAATTTTTGCTTTTTCAGTACCTCAATAACTCTATTTTTCACTGCCATGATTTCTAATTTTGTTCCTATCCACCTGTTCTTATTTTATTTCTGCCTTTTCTGTTTCATAATTTCTAGTTCTGTTTTAACATCTTCATTTGTTTCCTTGGACATCCCCAATATGCTTATTTTAAAATCTTTGTTCCATAAAATAAGTTTCATCTGGAGAGAATTCAAGGTCCAATTGTTGATTTTGTTAAGTATGGTTTTTAACTTTCAATTTCTTCATGTGTTTTGAAGTTTTAATTTGTAGGATCACTCTGAAAAGGAGTTTTTTAGATTTTCTTTCTCTCCACCCCCTCATTCAAATTCCTACTGGGTTCACATATCCCTGGTTTTTAGTTGTACCTACCTGGTAAATATAGGGAATATTCAGGATGACTTAACATTACCTCTAGTTTCTCAATCTATATTCCTCCCCTTCTGGCCTATAATGCATAGGCATTTTTTTTTCCAAGAAATTTATGGAACAACATTTTTTCTAGGTTCTTTCCACGGCAGGGATCCCAACCCAAAGTCGGCTCCAGACAGAACCTTGTCTCTGGTCTTGGTATGCAGCTCAGACTCAGTGATCCTCCTGTCTCAGCCTTCCCAGCCCTGGGATTACAGGCATGTGCCACCACACCCAGTTGCAGTGTCCAGCATGACATGCAGTAGTGGGGATCAAACCCACGTCCTTGTGCTTGCCAGGCAGGCACTTAGAATGCCAAGCTATCTCCCCAGTCCTTCCTTGAGGATACTTTAGAGTTCCTTTCTTGCCCAGGAGTTAAACCTCCCACTGTCGATGCCATCTTCCATATCTAGTTATCAAGAACTCAGTCGCTTCACAGCCACTCACCCTTTCATAGTTTTGTCCACTTTCAGCATTGTGGCAATGTCTCTTGCAGTGGAGCCATCTGTACTTTTTCCTATATTATCAAAAGATATCCAAAAATCACTATTACATAAGAATAATTTTGCCTTTTAAAGCATAAGCTTATTTTATCATTTAATCCAGAAGTACAACTATGGTTTCTTCTTTACCTTTTAGAAATTTTATTCACTTATAACTTCCTCAAAAGAAGACAGGCAAATTGAGGAAGTATTCTGTTTTCCTGTCGAAGTAAGACTTTTACTGCTGGACTAAGGAGGAAGACATGCATAAATTATGTACATAGTTTCTAAATGAACTTAGAATGACATCATATAATTATTTTTATTTAAATATAGTACAAACACCTGCTAATGTTATTAATATTTACTAAGGGATTTTATACGGCTGAAACGTATTCTACCGTACTTCTAAATTTCTCTATTGTTCTACATTATCTCCAATTATTTACTTAGCTATAACACCACAGCATTTTGTATAATGACTGTTGTACCCATCTCTAAATTTTTGTTTAAGAAAAGGTCTAGAAGTAGAATTACTGAAGTAAAGGTATGTATCATTCACTAGGTATGACACTAAAATAACAACAGCATCAAATGACAGAAGCTCAAAACAAAGTCCATACTTTTTAATGACTGTAGTCACTCTGCTTTATGCTGTATTTACTTTGACACCCACACATCCCCTATTTCGAACGTTGCCATGTGTCTTAATTTGTGTTTCTGAAGAAAATGTCACTGCCAGTGGTGTATTTACGAGGTGATCCCGAAGACAACTGTGAGAGTAGAGAAGAGCACTAGTAGGATGGCTCAAAAGAACAAGGGTTTGCGTGGCAAGCACATAGGCCTGAGTTAATCCCTGGTTTCAGAAAGAAAAAAAAAAAGAGTAGGGAAGAAAGACAGGAAAAGGGAAAAAGCCAGAAAAGATTCAGTATCAAACAAAAGAGCACATAGTGGCCTTGGTATCGCAGAGAGCAGGAATCCTGGAAGTCAGCAGGGACAATGAGCCTCAGACTAAACCTTCTGAAGGCCAAAGGAATAAGAGTGAGTTTAGAGATGTGAATTCTATGACATTTCCAGCTTGCTCCATGTGTGGACATGGCAGGTTCTAATGGTCAGAGAGAGCCCGCTGGATGAGTATGCATTAACCACCAGAAGTTATTTAGCACATGCAGAAATGTGAGGTGCCAGGGTAATAAACGTGTTCACAAAGAGGCACTGACAGCACTTGCCACGCTGGTCGTCGTGGCAGAGGTCGAAAGAGAAAGATGGGAAGCCATGCTTTGCCCTGAAAAACTCTTAGAAGCACTGGCTTCTGTCCAGATTGTCTTAAGCAGAGCATGTTGCATGACCACCCCTAAGTTCAATAGGTTAGAAAGGTATAATTTTTTTTCACCTGAAAGGAACATTGCAGGGAAAACAACTAGAATATTTGGCCATCACTAATCTTACTTTATCATGCATCTAGAATGATTTGAATATTCCCACCATCAAATTTAAAGTGATGGTCATAAATATTTTATGATACGCTTTTGAGGGATGGTGACAGTGATATTTTTTAAATGTTATTAGTTCGTGCTCACATTACCTGATAATGGAGCTTGTTTGGGGAACTTGGTATATCACTGAACATAGCTCCAATTGCAATCCCATTTCCCTCTTTCACTTTTCTTCCTACTCTTATGTGCCATTTCTGGGCCTCCAGAAATCTATATTATAGCTTCCTGTCCTCTCTTATTTTAATTCTTTATTCATTTATTCAAGTTGCTTGCATAAGAGAAACTATGCAATAATATTTGAGTTTCTGGTTCTGAGCCCTTTCATTTAACACAGTGGCTGTCAGTTCCACCCATTTTCCTGAAAATGACACATGATTTAATTCTTCTGTGTGGCTGAGCAACAGTCCATGTTGTATATATGCTATGTTTGCTTTATCCATTCATCTGGTGAAAAGCATCTATCCTGTTTGCACAGCTTAGCTATTGTGAATTATACTGCTATAAGCAAGAGTATGTTTGTGTCACTGTAGTATGAAACCTTAACTCCTTCAGAAATATTCCCAAGAGTGGTTTATCTGCATCAAATGGTATTGCCATGTTTAGTGTTTTGAAGAGTTCCAATACTGATCTACACGTACCCATTTACTTTCCCACCTACAATGTAATGAAGTTCCTTTTCCCCTGCATCTTCATCAGCATTCATTATCTTTTGTATTCTTAATAATAGCTACTAGGACTGGGGTGAGAGAGAACCTCAGTATAGTTTTAATTTCATTTTTCTGATGGCTAGAGGTGTTAAATATTCTCACATACTTTTTAAACCAAAACTTTACCGAGTTATAATTTATAGTCATAAAAGTCTATCTTCATAGTGTCCATTTCAGCAAGTATTTACACAGTTGTACAACCACCACCATTGCCCAGCTATAGAACATTATTATCAACCCAAATAAATGTCTGTATAACTGATGATCATTATTCATTTCTCTTTCCTCATAGCTCTTGGAAACCAGTAATCTACTTGCCATTTCTACGGATTTGCCTATTTTGGGCACTGTGTAAAAATGAGATCATATCATATATTTCCTTTTCTGTTTTCTTTTTTTTTTTACTTAGCATTAATATTACAAGCTTTACCCATTTTATAAATATATCAATATTTGATTCTTTTTTATTACTGAATAATATTCTGTTGTTTGGGTATAGTCCGTTGGGTTGACAGACATCAGGGTTGTTTGCATTTCAGGCTGTTATGAATAATCTGTTATGAACATTTTGTACAAGATTTTTTGTGTGGGCATATGTTTTTAGTTCTCTTGGATATATACCAAGGAATGGAATTGCTGATCATATGGTAAACTTTAGGATAAACATTTTGAGAAACTGCCAAACTGTTCTACAAAATAATCATAGCATTTTACGTTTCTACTAGCAATATAGGGATGTTGCCATTTCTTCGCCTCCTCTCTGACACTTGTCATTGACTGTCTTTGTGAGGAGAACCATCCTAATGGGTGTAAGGTAGCAGCCTGTCATTTTGATTTGCTTCTTCCTCATGTCCAGTAATGCTATGTTTTCATGTGCTTATGAACCATTTGTTTATCTTCTGTGGAACTATGTCCAATCAAATTACTTGTCTTTACTTATTTTCACTTGAACTATATTTGCCTTTCTCAAATACTGAGTTGAGAGGGAGAGAGAGAGAGAGAAAATGAGTGAGAGAGAGAGAAAGAGAGAGAGAGAGAGCTAAATCTGGTTGGAGTTTTATCAGATTTATGATTTGCAATTCATTTCTCACTTCCTTTGGATTATCTTTTCACTTTCCCAATGTATTTAAAGCAAAACTGATTTTAGTTTATACAAAGTCAAATTTACCCAGTTTTCTTTTTGTTGCTTATATTTTTTGTGTCACATCTAAGAAACCAATGTCTAATCTAAGACCAGAAAGATGTATGCACTCTTGTGTTTTCCTCTTAGTGTTTCTAGCTCTTACATCTAGGGGTCTGATACATGTTGAGTAGTATTTTTATGTCATTAAGAGTCCAGATTCGCTCTTGCATGTGCATACCAGCTTTTCCAGCAAAATTTGTTGAAAGGATTATTATTTCCCTACTGAAATACCTGACCACACCTGTCAAATGGTGGTCAAAGCATGGCATTTAGGAAACATCTACTCAGAGGCACAGCTATATTAGGCCCTTTAAGTATATTTTTCACACAGTTCTCACTATACCATAAGGCAAATATTATCTTTCCTGTTTTGCAGATAAATCAACCAAACTGCCATGAGATTAGATGAATTGTCCACATGAGTATAGTTTAAAAAGGACAAAGATTCAAATCTAGATCTGTCTGATTTTTAACTCCTTTACCTGTTCTACTACTGGATACATATAATTAGCCCTTAGATTATTTTTAGTCAGACAGAATTCCAGCTGACCCACTTAGCTAAGGACAAGACAGTCACCAGAGCTTTCCCACTAAGTAATAATGGAAGAAATAATTAATTTCTTAGGATATCACAGGAACCTCCAGGAAATAAACACAGCTAAATGTCTTCCTGATTTCAAATATCCCCAATGTTCAGTATTCCCTCTTATATTTGTTAAAATAAAGACTTATGTTAAATGGAGATAGGCTGTTACTCGACAATCTTGGGCTTTGTCTGCAATTCGAGTTCCCAAGATGTAAAATAAGGCCTTTGGAGATGCAAGCAGCAAGAAAGGCAGAAGCTGTCACTGTGCCTTGCCATGCAACCATTTCAGAGCCAGTGCAGGTCCTGGGGAGCCAGTCTGGAAGTACAGTGGTCATGCACGGAGGAGACGGCTCAAAACATGCCTACACATCATTTAGAGCAGCCCTGGAAACATCTTTAGAGAAGAAAAGTAAATTACTTTTAATCCCACAGCCTTAGCACAATGCAAAACCTAATTTTATTTATGCATTTTCCTTTTCCGTTCTTGTCTATATGCAGAACCATTTACATAATTGCAATCACTGTAAGTCTTTATATACATCTTCTTTCACTTAACATGATTTCATAAACAATCCCCATGTTGCTATGTAGTTTATACACTCACCATCTTTTTATAATTACTTTTTCTATTAAAAGATTGTACATATCCATGGTACAAATTATAAGAAAACCAGAAAAGTTATAAAGATGAAAATATCCATTATTGCCATTATCCAAAGGCAATAACTGTTTAATATTTTATATATATTCGCTTCCTTGCCTTTTGTTACTTTTTAATGTATTTTGGTACAGGGACTATAGGATCTTGCTACACAAATCAAACTTGTAGTGATCCTCCTGTTTTCAGCCTCCCAAGCACTGAGATTATAGTCTCAGTCACCATTGTAGTGCACCCCAGGGGTGGGGCTGGCATGGCACCCCGGGAATCAAACCCTGGTCCCTGTGCCTATCTAAGAAGGTGCTTTATTCTGCTGAGCTATTTTCAGGCCCTTACCTTTTGTCTATGCATAGTGATTTTTATTTTACATAGATGAGATCAATATTTCATCCTGAATTTGTTACTGAACATTAAAACAAACTATCCCATGCCAATTATGGGTGCTCAGCTTGATTCTCAATCTTATAAATGATTTTTCAACACATAAATGTCCTTTCATCTACATTTTAGGTTATTGTCCTAACTGGGATTACTATGGATGGAATTGCTAGACCTATGAACCTTTTGTAGCATTTCAAAGGCATATTAATCCATAAGGGCTTTAGTATTTTCCATCTTTTATCTATAGCCTGATTTTTTTAAAAAGCACAATTGTGCATTCTGCTACTTTCAAATATTTTACTTATAAATATCTCTGCCATGAAATTAGTTGTGAAAAAAGTTTTTAGTTATTTTGCATAATTTTATGCTAATAATTTTGGAAATGGAATTATTTGGTCAACAAGCATTAATGTGTTTAAGGAATTGTTAAACTATGTTACCAACTCATTTTTTAAAAAGTCTGTGTTGATTTATACTCTTGATTCCCTTCCCCAACCACCATCACTCACGTCAACATGAAAAACATCAGCATTGAGTATTACTCACAAGATTTATTAACAAACTCCCATATCTAAGAAATAGATACAGGCAAGGAGAAGCATGCTTATTCTTATGGTGCCTGGGAGGTAAATTGAGTAATGTGTTCTCAGTATTTGTTTTAGGAAAATCATGTAGGATGCCAGGTCCCAGGACTCAGCTCAAGGGAATGATGAGAAGAGCTCAGGGGTCACGCTTACAAACACTGTATGGGAGGCTGACCTCTGAGAAGGTGTGGCACCAAAACCCCCATAGCTGATCAGCATGGGGAAAGTCGTCTGGGGACAGAGCTAGCAAACCTGTAGCTATTAGGCTGCATGTGCGCCCTATGCCTAAAGCAACTGCAATTGAAGTCACATGGGCTAAAATTAAGGCACCAGGACTTTGAAAGTAGAATTCTTCAATCTAAACCTAAATTAGCTTAAACAAAAATGCACAATTCCTTGGCTCATGTAAATGAATAATCCAGAAATAAAGCTGACATTTTATGCATCTTGATATAGGGCTCAGTGGACATGGTCTGTTTTTCATCTCCTCTTAACTTGTTTAGAGTCAAATCCATTCCCAGGCCGCATGTGTTTTCACAGTGAGTGTAGCAGCTGTAAAATTTACATTCTCTCAAATCCTAGGCCAGTATAAGGAAGGTCTTCAAAAGTTGCAGCACAGTATCTATGGCTTCTCATTTTGTGATTGAGTCATTTTGAGCCCCTCTATGAACATCTATGTCCAGGGAAATCTATTATCCTGATTGGCTGAGGGTTGGGTTGTAAACACTACTCCTAAAATTATGAGATAAATTTAAGACTTGGTATTACTTGGAAATGGCCCAAGATCATGTGAAATTTTGTAGTGCCTATCTCTGTCACTCAGCTAAGCTAACCATGTGAATCATAATCTCTGAGAATAATGTGTGTATGCGTGCACACACACACACACACACACACACACACCTATTCTTCGGTACCTTTCCTATGCAAAAGGCTGGGTGCAGCAGGAGCTCCGCAGCCAGGATTTCTGGGCAGTGACAGGGCTTATCATCAGGTGGAAGTAATATAATATTCTGGATCTTAAAGAAGGCTTTCCCAGTTAAAACCTGATCAATAGCAGGGGTGAAGAATGTTGAAAGCCAACACTAGGCCCTGGAATAGAAGACCACAGAGACCAGGACCTGTGCTTACCAGATATGGAGTGGGATGACAGTCTTACCTGGGATTCAAGAAAACAGTTTTGGACACAGGCAGATCTGGGTTCTAATCTCAGTTCTACTATATTTTGGTCCCCATGTTATTAAGAAAGTCATTTAACCTCCTGGGACTTAGTTTTCCAGCAAGCATAAATGATAGCACTTATTTCATAGGTATGGCATGAAGATTAAGTGAGACAGTTGTGGTGAGCTAGCCTCTAGGACTTCATTATTAGCATGAAGATGTCATGGGCATTAGAGGACAGAACAGAAGCTCTGTCAATCATAATAGCTCTGTCTTTACAGTGGGGTTGTAGAGAAAGATTAGAACTTATCTGTCCTTGGCTAATGGTACATTGGCTCTGATTGATTCAAGCACTGAAGGTCTAAACTCCCAGGATGAAGTATGCAGCAATGTAGCCTGTGGTGTGGAGCATAGGCTATGCATTTTGTAGGCCAGTGTGCTGTTCCACAGCCTAAAGTGCTACAGTTAAAGTCACTGAGGCTCAGCCATGAAGATCTCATAAGAATTGGGAAGTAAGAGAGGAATACATAAATTCTATAATTGACTTGAACTAACTATGACTTACTACATATCATTAATATGTCTCATTTTTCCATTTGTGGTTTGTGTACACCTATTCACATTTCTGTACTATTTGTGAACACCTATTCACTTTTCTGTACTTTTATTCCATTTTACTATTAAAAGAAAGATAAGAGCAATACTTAGCTGAATTATGATCCATGTAAAGAATTATGATCCATCATTAGATATACATCTAGTAGATTTGACACAGAAAGTTAATAGTGTGGCTGTATTGCTGTGTTGCAAATTACTCCAGACCTTAGGAATTTATAACAACAATAAACATTCACCTTTATTTATCCCAGATGCTTCTTGGAGGTCAGGAATCTGGTACCAGCTAGCAGGATGATTTTGGCTCAGGGTTTCTCATGAATTGGCAATTAAGATGTCAGCTAAAGCTATAGTTCTATGAAGGACTGAATGGGGATGGAGAACCATATTTCCAAATGACTCATTCATATGAATGACAAGTTAGTATTTTTTTTCAGAAGGCTGTAGTTCCTTGTTACATAGATTTCTCTACAAGGTTGCTTTGGCAACCTTTTGGCAACTGATTTCCTTCAGAGTGACTAATCTAAGAAAAGATAAAATAAAAGCTGAAGGATCTTTCATGATCTAGCCTGAGAAGTCACAATCTATCATTTTATAATCACCTCTTCATCATATGAACCCACTCTAATAACCATGGGAGGAAACAGTAAATCCCGCTTTGGGAATAGTAGGAAGTAGGAATCATTCAAGGGACCTTGAGGATACCAACTTGGCTACTACTTTCCTTTTCTTATTCTTCTAGGGATCTTCTCTCTGCTTTCATAATACATGAATAATGGTCTAGTTTTGGAGACTAGCATAAATTTCAAGAAAAAAAATTTGAAAATTGTCCAGGTCCTATAGCTTCTTTAAATAAATAGCAAAATTTGTACATTTCTATTTTTTCTATCCTAACACAGACCCAAGGGCCTTTGCACTGGTTATAGATTAGATATATTTTTGATCTCCTGAAATAAGAAAAATATGATTCTATCACTTCAGAAAACAAGATTGTGCCTCAATTCCTAGTTCCCAGTGTACATCATAACTCTGTGCACATTTGGCAAATGTGTGGGGCTGCTGCTGAGTTGAGGAAAGGTGTAATCTAGATGCAAGTGCTTGGCATTCCAAGTACAGAGGACCCAGAGGCATATCACAGAGGAGTATAGGAAACATCATGAGAAAAAGTGATGAGGGAGCTGGGGAGCTCAGTAGAATAAGCACTTGCCTGGCAAGTGCAAGGGCCTGAGTTCAATCTCCAGTCCTGCCAAAAAAAAAAAAAAAAAAGTGATGAGGCTAGGCTAGAGTAACAGGGATTTTTTTCGTCATAGGATTTAATGGTCTTCCTTTACCAGTGCTTACTCCATACTGTAGGAACAGAAGAAAAAAGTTTCTGACAAAAAAGAAATCCTGGAAATCAGTTGAAAGTTTGGGACTAGATAAAGCAAGCTTCAAATGCCATCCCTACCTTTTACTCTTTTATCTTCCAGTGCTAGTAATTGAACTCAGAACCTTGCATTGCCAGGCAGGTGCTTCAGCCACTGAGCTATGCGCATAGCCCCCTGTTTTACTCTTAATATTATTTTAGACAAAATAACTTCAAAAATTATAATCATCCTTAAAATGGTGTTAGTGATTATGATCTTGTACAGTTTTTGTGAATATTAGATGAAGTAAACTATGAAGCTGGCCAATATAGGAACCTTGGAACACTTTTTATGGAAAAAAGTTTTAAAAATAATATTAAAATAATAGGAGCTTAATAATAGCTAATACATTACATGTTGTTATCTTTAAAGTAGTTTCTCGGGGTACAAGATAGGGTCATAAAAATTTCTCTAATCATATTAATACAAACCTTGCTTTTCAAATAACTAAGTGACACTAATAGTATAAAAGACTTGCATTGTTTCCCTTTTCTTTACTGCTCTTTCCAATTTCACCCATCCTAGCTTCTGTTTCATTGTAAACAGTTTCTTCCCATTTTACAATATCTACTGTACATTTTGGAACTAATTTAGTCTTCCATTTCTCACACCATGAAGACAATATGAGGTTTATATATATTTGTCTTATTTACTTCACTTAGAGTATGTTCTTAAGCTGCATCCATTTATCTATATAAGTCTCATGTTGTTCTTTATGGCTGAATATTACTTCATTGTATAGAAATATGAAATCTTGTTTTTGAATCTATTCCTTGATTCATGGGCATTTGGCTTATTTACAAGATTTACCTGTTACAAATTGTGCTGCTATAAATATGGGTACAAAGATGTCACTATAGTATCATATATTTAATAGACCCATGTTTGTCACCACAAACTGCTGATGTGGTTACCAGAAGTTCTTCTTTGAGGATGGTCACCACTCATATTCTTTTCCTCTCTGACATAGTTCGTTCTCTGAAAGGTAAAATAGGGTTTAATTTGGTGCTGGTAGTGTTATTTTTTCCAGGTCATTGCTGAACACAGTAGCAAAAGCAAACCAGGAGGGGTATCAATCCAACTGAGATCCATTCCTTTTTTGTTTGTTTGTTTGTAATTTAGGGAAGGGTCTTAGGATGTTCAGGGCCTCACTAGCTGATCGGACTTGTAGTGATCCACCTGTTTACAGCCTCCCAAGAGCTGAGATTACAGGTGCATGCCAACAACCCAGTCTCAAGCATTGTCTCAGCATGCCCCAGGAGCAGGACCAGTACTGCAGGCCCAGGTATTGAATCCCTGGCCCCTGTGCCTGATTGCAGGTATTTTAATCTACTGAGCTATTTGGCTGGCCTCAACTGAGATCCATTCTTAGAAAGTTTTATTTCTAAAAAAGACTATGCAAAGGAATACCTTGTTTAAAAAAAGAAGTTCTTAAGTATATTGATCATTACTACCCACTAAGCTTAAAAATCCAGGGATCTATCATCTCCCTAGCTTAAGAACTCAAAAGAAGAAATAAAAATAGAAAGGTATAACACAATTAAAGGGAAAGCGAGAACTTGAGGATTAAACAATGAAGAGACAGTAAGGAGAAAGGTTAAGACATATGAAAGGGATAAAATCATACATTTGTATGTACAAGATGGTTAAGGCAGTGATCCTGAGAATCTTCAGCAGATTTTCAAAACTAGCAGTTAATTGGTAGGATCCTCACACTGATTAACTATATATGCTGATACCTGTGAACAAAGCAACTGCACTGAAGATAGTAATGTGTAATACTAGAGTCCTGTTTGAAATGGCTGTCATTCTGGTCTTCTAAATACGTACTGCTTGTCGTGTCATACCCATTACTGATATACAGTCTCTCAAGTAAATGCTTGTTTAAAAAAAAAAGATAGGGATTCAACCCAGGTCTGCTGCATGAGTAAGAACTTCCTCCTCGCTCTTGGGACTCCTCCACCCTTCCAGATCCAGTCCATGGTGGCCAAGGGAGTGAGACCTGCGGAGGCACTCTCTGGACCCCTCCACCCCTCCAGACCCAACAAAAAACCCCCAGGCCCTGCAAACGTGTGGAAGAGCTTCCCTGCTCCCCTGCACCTGCTTGTCCCCTCCAGACCAATCCCAGGTCAGGCATACAGGCCTGGAGTGAAACTCTGTAGCTGATGTCCCTGCAGAGAAAGTAGGGGCCAGAGCCATCCAGCTAATCCAGGAGCAGAGCATCTTACCAGAGGAGCACAACACGTTCACTCCCAAGGGCTGCAACAGGAAGGAGCTGAGCACAGTAGGCAATCTCATGCCAGGCACAACTGGATGAATTCCAACTTTGTAGATCTGCACCTGAATATCAGTAGGTGCTAAGGTTATAACTGCACCAAAGCTCTACACCAACGGTCAGAGGTCAGTTCTATACAAAATGACAAAGAAAAGGAGCAAAATGCAATCTTAGACCCTAAGCCCACCCAGAACAAGTGCAAAGGACACTAGCACAGAAGAAATTGGGAATCACACAGCTGAAATGTCTGAAGCAATAGCATCTGAAGTAAAGAAACAACAACAGAAAGATATAGAGGAACTCCAATCAGAAATAACCTCTGAAGTAAAAAAAGAAATCTCTGAATTAATAGCATCTGAAGTAAAGAATCAAATGCAAAACATATTGAGGAAACCATTTCAGAAATGATCTCTGTAGTAAAAGAATTAATAACTACTTCTCAAGAAGACACTGATAAAAAATTATCAGAACAGATTAGAAAGACGATGTGTTCCTTAAATGAAAAATACAGGAAAGAAATAGATCACATGAAGCAGAGTAAAGAGATGTAGAAGAACTTAAAATCTAAATCACAAGCTTCAAAACCATTTGAGTGAAAGTGAAGATAGTTTAAAATCTCGAAGACGCCATCACAGCTAATGAAGATGTAAGAAAAGATCTCTTAAAAACAACTAGGATATAGGAAAGAACAATTCATCACCTGCCAGATAATGTAAAGTTGAACAATGTGAGACTAATAAGCATCAATGAGAAAGAAGGAGTCAATACAAATGATACAAAAAGAATATGGGCAAAGTAATAGCAGAAAAATTCCCAAATATGAGGAAACAATCTGACATTCAGGTAAGTGAAGCATACAGAACTCCAAGTAACTTCAACCAAATTAAAAACACCCCAAGGCATAACATTGCAAGATCCCAGAAATCTAGAACAAGAACAGTATACTGAAAGACACTAGAGAAAAGAAACAGATCACATTTAAAAGAAAAATCCATCAGAATTATGGTAAACTTCTCGTCATAAATCATGAAAGAAAGAAGATCATGAAGCAGAGTACTTCAAGTCCTCTATGAAAACAAATTCCAGCCAGACTACTATACTTTGCAAAAGTTTGATGGAGAAGTGAAATACTTCCATGACAAACAACTAAAGAATTACATGACGACACAGGCAACACTAGATGTTCTAGAGAGGGACAAAAATGATTAGAACTCCACCAAAGAGAATAGAAGGAGCCCACTAAATAGGGCAAACAATTAAAAACAGGACAAAAAGGAGTAAACAAAAGCAGGTAAATAACATGTCAATCATAAGTCAACACATCTTAATTACAACCATCAATGTAAATAAACTCAATTCACCAATTAAAAGAAATAGACTGGCACAGTGGATTAGGAAACAATTAAACGATATGCTATATACAAGAAACACACTTAATTCACAATGAAATTCATAGACTGAAAGTCAAAGGATGGAGAAAAATACTACATGCCCCAGCACCTCAGAAAAAAAGCAGGGGTAGCAATCCTGTTTTCAAACAGTCTAAACTTCAAACCAAGAATGATCAAACGAAATAAGGAAGGCCACTATATACTGGTTAGGGGAAAAATTCAAGAGGAAGAGGTTACACTCATGAATGTATACATAACAAACATGAGAGCGCCAAACTATAAGAGAAATCTTAATGGACAAGAAAAATATAATATCTAACACCTCAATCTTAACAGGAGACCTTACCAACACCTTATCCCAAAACGATAGGTCAAGCAGACCAAAAATTAGCAAAGAAGTAGCAAAAATGAACCAGAGCTTGGAACAAATGCACTTAGTGGAAATATAGTGTTCCACCCAACCACAGCTGAATGCATATTTATTTTCAGCTACACATGGGTCATTTTCTAAAATAGGCCACATACTAGTCCATCGGTCATACTTAACTAAGTGCAAGAAAACAGAAAGTATCCCATGCATATTATCTAACCACAGTGCAATGAAACTGGAAATAAATGACAAAAGAAAGGAGAAAAACCCCATAAATACATTGAAATTATACAGTACCTTACTCAGCAACCAATGGGTCAAAGAAGAAATTAAATAAGAAATGGGACAATATCTACAATTCAATGAAAAGTCAAGCACAACCTATGTGAATTTATGGGATGCCATTAAAGCAGTTCTCAGGGAAATTTATAGCTGTGAACTCATACATTAGGAAAACAGAAAGGAAACAAATAAACACCCCAATGCTGTAACTCCAGCATCTAGAAAAGGAAGAACTAACCAAACCCACTGTATCAATAGAGCAAAAACTAAAAACTATAAAGTCATCTCAATTGATGCAGAAAAGGCTTTTGACAAAGTCCAGTACTCATTCATGTTCAAAGTCCCACAGAAAATTAGAATGATGGCCTCTACTTCAATCTGATAAAAGCCATTTATGACAACCCAAAGCAAATATAATTCTAAATGGGGAAAAACTGAAATCTTTTACTCTCAGATCTGGAATAGCCAAAGATGTCCTCTATCATCACTCCTATTCAACACTGTTCTGGAATCATTAGCTAGAGCCATAAGACAAGAGAGAGAAATAAAAGGAATAAGAATAGGTAAAGAAGAAGTTAAAATATCATTGCTTGCAGATGACATGATACTTTTCTTGGGAGACCCAAAAAACTCCACTAAGAAGCTATTAGAATTGATACACAAATTCATAGCATAGCAGGATACAAAGTCAATACCTAAAAGTTAATAACATTCCTCTACACCAATAACAAACACACTGAGAGGGAAATTATCAAAACAATGTGAGTTCGAGACCAACCTGAGCTACAAAGTGAGCTCGAGGCCAGCCTGACCTGCATAGTGAGACCCTGTCTCAAAAAAAGACAAAAAAAAGAAAAGAAAAGAAACAATACCTTTTACAATAGAACTGAGGAAAATGAAATACCTTGGAATTAATCTAACTAAAGAAGTCAAAGATTTTTCAAGGAATATTACAGTACTCTGAAAATA